>LBNU01036062.1:70588-94299 GCA_014162995.1 Artemisia annua | reverse complement strand
AGGAGCAGGGGGAGAGTTCACTCACTACGGACAATAGAATAACTGGCGACCATGACTGCTAATATCCCAATAGTAATAAAATATAAGCATTTAACTAAAGTTAATTTTTTATCATGATGTCAAAATTAATAAATCCAAGCATAATATCGAAAAGTTGCACGGAGGGTAGGTGCGTAAGGTTAATTAAAATCTTTTGAAAATGTGTTATAGTCCTAGTTTTTGAAAAATACACTCGTTCTTATTAACCATGGGCTCTGATCCGAATCTGTAACACCCCGAATAATGTAACACAAGCAGCGAAGTCTATTCGGGATACTTCATAAGAATCATAGTCATAATATACGAAAACGACTCGAAAAGAGACGTTTTGAGAAATTTGTATCATCATCAAATATCAAATCAGAGTAACAACAACGGTTTCCACAATTTTTGTCTTACATAATAAAAATGTCTTAAATTTAAAATGAATGATAACTTTTGGGTGATATCAAAAGAGGCCCAAGTCCACCCTGCCATTATGCTTCTTTAGTTACCGAGATAAAACAAGCTAAAAATGCAACACGAGAGGTTGAGTCAATTCAAGCGTTTAATTTATAAATAGTTTAACACAAGCCAAGTTAATTAAATCATAGCACGTTATAACTATATTGCACTAAGCCTCATCGACACGCAAACTTAACATCGGAATTATAAAATAATACTAATAATCCCACATCAAAATGTGAATGTGGTAAATGCCCTCGCGTAGGAGTTTGCCATATTCCCTAGTGAAAATCGAAAGTTGTGCAGTTGCTACAACCGGCTCTAGTACCAATACTATCAATCCGCTAGCTCAAACGGGACGCAAACCCCAATAGATCTATCCACTAAATTACGCGTTACCTCGCAAGTGACTAAATGGTTACATGATATGTGAGGTCTTTTTGGCGTGGAGGTAACTTAGGGCAACTATCAATCAGGATAGCATACAGAAAAATACTTGGTCAGTTAGTAGCATGTATCTCCCCACGGGAATTTAAAAACATAGTAAAAAAAGTGGGACTAGGTGAACTCACCTAGCAGTAGTGGTCAAAGCAAATAAGACAAATAGCTAGATAGCTCGAGCGTGACCTATATTTATATTCATAATTAGTCACATTATTGCTTATGTCAATTCTAGTTTAAGACTCGATGAAACATAAATAAGTTTAAAGTTTTCAAAACGTTATGGTTATTGTTGCTTGTGTGGAAGCATTTAAAATTGGAAATAGTTTTCGAAATTTTTGTGTGTATTGGCTCTTGGAAGTGTATAAGTAACAAAGTATTAATACGAAGAAGTCTTTGTTTCGAAAATAGCCGATAGACGAGGTGTGAGGCAATAATCACGTTAGGTGTTTATGACGAAAGGTATTCGTTAGACAAGTATACAAAAGGCAAGTACGGACACTAGTTATGCGTTGTCGAGAAAATGTGAAAAAGCGTTTATGGTATATATATACATATATAATTTATTGAGGAGAAAACGGGCATGACTCGTGCATACATGTGTGTGTTCCATGTGAAAGTTATAAGTTACTAAAATGTGGCTTTGGTAGTACACGTTCATAAGTTTATAAAACATAAGTAGGTTTCTATAAAATACATTTCAAGTGTTTACAATTTCTTAGGTGGTAAATAAGGACTAGTAGGTTGAAACTTAAGTCTAGTTCATTGTTATGATTTATACTTTTTTTGTTGGTAAAATATGTTTAATAACTATGTTTACTAGGTTTAGAATATGTTGTAAATTTAATACCGAGCATGAATGAGTCGAGAGCGAGTCGAGTCGTATGAATCACAAAATAGTAAGTCGAAGTACAGTGTGCATACTAAAACCCACGCACCATTAATTCGTATTGTTATTATTTTGAAAGAAGGTTAGAGTGGCCTGAAAGAAATTGGTATCGATATATGAATGACGTATTAGAACTTGTGTCGTGGATTAGCTTGAGTCGTTTAAGTCGTGAAGTGAGGAGTCGCAAGAAACAAGCAGTGAGACTCGAAAGATATAAATATCATAGTCCCGGTTTACTTTTATCCCCTCTTATTTATTAGTTTACGTCAAATTTTAACTGACTATGTGTGTATACTATATTCAAGCGCACCCTTATATTAGTTCTTGGAAGGAAGAGAGTGGAGTGGGCCTGCTGTTTTGGTACTTTCATTTTGACACCAAGTTGAGTAATAGTACTGAGTCCTATGTCTCGCTCGAGCAACGAGTTCGACACAACTCGACGATGAGGCCTTGTGGTCTCGCGTTATGGCAAGCTAGTTGGGTTTGACTCCACAAATGGGGTGACACACTCAAATAGCATTCGAGCAGTCCATGGGAGCAGCCCTCAACTGCTGGGTCTTAGACCACAACTAAAACCATCTCGCGAACCAACATTCAACCTCGAAATATATGTATATATGAACTACGAAGTGGAGCAATGGCGTCAAGCAACATAGCAAACCGAGACCCTAAAGGTGTCTCTCTCGGTCCAACCATGGCTCAGCAAACAACAAGTAAGGCTTAGCCTAACGATTTACCAATCGGCTAGGATCAAAACAAATTTAGGAGTCAAACAAAAGCCATATCAAAACTAGTTTTCAAAGTGATTCAAAACTGTACCACACAAGATCAACATAACAGTTTCCCATATTTTTATTCAGGCCCTCATCGAAATCTTACCCATCATTCTAATCAATATTCATCAAAACTGATTTCATAAACATATCCATAGGTTCGATTTACAATAAACACAACCTTTACACAAGAACAATAACAAGCCGAATTATAAAAAGAATGGAGCTAACGAGGCAATACTCATCAGAATCTAACCAATCCATAGCAAGATTTTATATATTCGAATGAAACAAGAATAAGAAACATAAAATCCTTACAACAAGAAGAGGGGATCGATCCGAATGAAAAGGAGGCGAAAAACAAGGAGAGTTTGAACCCGATTCCTATTCCGCAAGCGATCCACACACCCTTCGAACCTCAGGGACTTATCTCTTCAATGAAGCTAACTAGTATTTTGATTGTGAAGATTTTGGATGTGTGGATCCCTGTGGTGAACCGGTCAGTTTATAGAGGAACAATACAAGGGATGCTAGATTCCTCTTCCTAAAGAGGTCACTTGGATAAGTAGCTAAAAGAGGCAAAGCTTCATCATGGTCTAGTCACCTCTTGTGCTTATATGTTGACTTCGAGGGCTTGGACAAACGGGATCAGGTCTGGGAGTGATAGAGACCACCTCTTGGAGCCTTGTTGTCATCGTGGTTCAGGTCTGTCTTTGGAGCGGCGCAACAGGAGGAAAGCAGGTAGGGTTTGTGAGTTTTGATATGAGAGAGAGAAGAAGTGTTGATGGGAGTTTTATCCTGGTTATGGATTTGGTAAAATGACAAGGAAGCAGGTCGGTTGTGAGGTCAACACAAGGACAAGATGTAGTTTACTCCTTATTATTATTATTACTTTTCTTTTATATATACTTTGTATTTATTGTTTTAGATATATGTGTAGGAATTAAGGTGTAGAAAAATTAAAGGTGAGTGTTTAAAGAAAGTAAGGTGCGGGATACTATTTGATTTTCGTAATACTCGAGGGAAATTAAACGAGCCCCGGGTCTCATTGAATCCCGATGCATAATTATTAGACCTATGCCATACNAATCGCAAGAAAATGAGGGCGTTTGGAGGGGGTCTGCTCGACTGAAAACTGAAAAGGAAAAGGAAGTTTAGGATTGGGCTGTGAACAGTAACGAGGGATTGGATTTGGGCTAAAAATAAATTAGGCCCAATGAGATTAATTAAAGAATAATTAGTGTAATTGATTTGGTAAATTTGCGTATGAGCTCGTCCCGTCATTTGGTAATTTTTGTAATATCGTCTTCGCGTTAAAATAACATAACAAAGAAAATTTAAATTTTCCCGTAAAAATGGTGATTAAAAATAATGACGGAGATTAATATATAATTAACCGTTGTTAATTATATGGATTTTTGCAGTTCTCTCAGTATCCACCCGTCACTCTGAATTTCGTCCCGAAATTCAAGTTTAACGTGATTACTTGGGTAGAGAATTATGAGCAGAGGGTTGTCGAGAGATTTTTATTCCAAAATTTTAAGGAATATGATTCAGTTAGATATATCTGTACTATAAAAGACAAAGTAACTGATGTATCTAAGGGTTTTGAATATTGAAAATAGTGGTCCTGAATAGTGGAAAATTTATGGCTAGTGAACAGTATTCTAACGGTGTGGAATAGTGAATTCCAACGGTCGTGAATAGTGCCCTAACGGCTATATTTTGGCCTATATATACCCATTTCTAATTTCCATTTCTTCTGTCAACCATTTTCCTCTTATTTCACATCTCAAAAATGCCACACCTCATCACTATACTAGCGATTGTGTACGTCGTCCTTGCCGCTATCTACTTAGCGTATGTTCCCAAAGAAGACTTTGGATTCTTGGTCGTGATCTTGTTGCTTGTCGTATCCCTCACGGTTCTATCATATGTTGTGGATAAAATATGGAGGCACTAGTCTCGAGCTAGGGTTGGATTCATTATCGACTCACAAAAATTGCATACGACACAAAAAAAAAAAAAAAAAAAAAAAAAAAAAAAAAACGCATCAAAGAAGTTGCGAGGAAATGCTTCATGTTGGTCAAGGTTAATGGGTGGTTTATTTTTAAGATGTGTTGTAAGTATTCCTAATAAATTGTTTGGTTGGTGGATTTTATTTTAAAATATGGGTATGAAACCCATAAAGCTAGACATATTTCATACCCACCATGCATGATGGGTTTCCAAACCTATAGTGATTCCCGTTAACAAACCAAACGCCCCCTTTAGTTTAACCCAAACAACCGAATTGATGAATGAACCGGGAAAAAGGCGGAAGCACGTGAACCATAGAAATAAAAATTTGTCGCATTAGACAAACACAACAAAACAAAACAAGTGTTGTTGTTGTTGTTTGAACAACGTCCCATAATAAACAGATCCACCCCCATCACACCACCCAACCACCCACCTACTTTTCAGATCTGTTATCAAAATCATCAAACAGCAAACAATGTTTTTGTTTGATTGGTTTTATGGGATCTTGGCTTCCCTTGGTTTATGGCAAAAAGAAGCCAAGATCTTGTTCCTTGGCCTCGATAATGCCGGCAAAACTACCCTTCTTCATATGCTCAAAGACGAGGTTTGTTTTTGTTGTTTGATCTAATCTAATGATTTAATTATATGTGGATCTAGATTTATAAAACAATGAAATGATTTAATGAAACAGAGATTAGTACAACATCAACCGACACAACACCCGACATCTGAGGAATTGAGTATTGGCAAAATCAAGTTCAAAGCTTTTGATTTGGGTGGTCATCAGATTGCTCGCAGAGTCTGGAAAGATTATTATGCTAAGGTAATCATCTTTTATCATGAAATGTTATGTTTGATGTTTTTAGTGGTCAGATCTTGAGATGCGATCTGCAACTTGAGAAATGTTTACTTAGAATGCGTTTATATAATAGAAATGTTAGTCGGGATACTCGTGTTGGGGCTTTTGTGTGTGAATGGATCTAGAGCGAAAAAAAAGTTTTATGTTAATGTAGGTAACCTGATATATTAGTTGAATCTGTGTGGTCAGTACTTGATGTAATGTTTTAATCTGCTTGTTATATGTTGGTGTCACTCGTGAAGGGTGAGTTATATTGTTGTCGAGTTTACCATTCCAACTCCTTTTAAGCAAACAAGACCTTAGATCTGTGTCGTGTATAAGTTGACTGTGTCGAGATTTTTTTTGGGAATAGATGAACACGGAAGTAGCTGAAGAACATATAATATGCATAGAGGATTGTATCACACCACATCATAAATTCTTAAAAGCATACGGTGACCACCGACTTTTCACTTAATTTATCGGCAATTTAAGTATTACTATTTTTTACTTAGATATCTTGTTCTCATGTACCATACCCATCTGTCTTCATTCACACCACCGGTGGTATACTATCTGCAACCTTTTTGTTCTTTTTTATCCTTCTGTTTGCCGTTAGCAAATGGATCCAACAAGCACACCTAAAAATTACTTGTAGTATGAGTAAACAAATTTGATGTACATTTGTACAATTACACAGGAGTTGTATATTAAAGCGAAAATTAGTAGGTACATGTTTAGAAATACGCATGAGCTTGTATATGTAGGGGAAATCAGGGAGGCTAATCGTATTTTCATGTTTTCGTCATTACTGCTGAACCAACCATCCCTGACAAATGAAGCATCACCATCCTAATTAGCAACCAGCCTTGTCCAATGACGTAGGTAGATCTATCATGATGGTGGCTTGAGTCCCTGCATTTTCTTGATTTACATCCGCCCCAGTTGATAACCCGGAGTTCAATTGCTTTATTAATTTACTAAGTGTTAAATTTGAATCTATTGTGGTCCCAAGCATGTTTTGGTACCGATAAAATAGTGTCATAGTCAATTTCAGTATGTAAGTGGCTAGTTGAGTATTTTTTTTGGTTTTAAATTAGACCTGGGCATATTCACCAGTTTGTTTAGGCAGGCAATTGGTCTTCATTCAGTTGTACTGCCAAAGGGTCGTATAAGATCCTACTCAATTTAATGTCATCATTTCGCCCAATTAAAGAATTTATCATTTGCAAATTTTCATTCTCCTATGTCGTAGAACAGTTTGATTGGTAGTGCAAACTGTGTTTATTCCTTTGTTGTTAGCAGCTACTTGACCAGGGTTTGACATAGATGATATGATCGATGATAGGAGTATTTGTAGTATTGATTACTATAACAAGTCTGTATTCCACTTACACTGTGTTATCAAGTTTTAAAATAACTGGAAAGAAAAAGAATAGGAAAAGGAAAAGAAATGTAAAAGTAAAGGAAGTGTTCATTCATATATTCTTGAGATAAATGAAAGGAAAATGAAAGTAACCATAACTCATGTTCTTAAGTTGAAGGACAAGGAAAATAACTTGTTCCAAATTACATGTATTTCCTTTAGTTGTTATTGCCAAAACTTTTGAAAAGGGCATATTGGTCTTTAAACAAAATATATTAATGTTCCCTTTCACTTTCCTCCTAAAAATGGGGTGAAGATTTTTTAAGAAAAAGTTCCTCTCATTTTCCTCTCCATTTCCCTTTCCTTTCTTAAAAATAAACCCAAGAACAGAAAAAACACACCCTTTTCTTTCCTTTCCCCTCAAACTTTAACTCAAGAACACAATGTTAGAGACGTGAGTGATACAGAGGGATTAGAAAGTAATATTTTGCGTTTAGGTATGTGTTGCCAACTTGCTGCTTGAATGAGAATGTGTCACATTGTTGTTGTTTCTGATTGGTTTATCTTTGCTCTTGGACCTGAAATATGCCAATAGATGACATGATGTCAAATATGAAACCACCACCAAATGGCATAGTAGTAACTGGTAAGTCACATAACCTCCTCACAAGAGGTCTAGGGCTCAAACGTCACTAAGGTACCCATTTGGGGATGGCAGGGAACCTGTTGGAAACGGTCATGGGGATACCTTAGTTAGGCCGCGTACATTTGAGTCAAAGACTCGCCCTCCCCGCCTAGCTTGAATAGGAAAACCTCATCCGTTTAACCGTTATGTTAAATATTAAATCCAATATGCTCAAAGGACTTCAAATATGTCGTGATATGGAAAATGGTTAAATATATTATATGGCTTGATATTATAGTATGACGATGCCTTTCAGTGGCGAACAATAATACGGTACTGTGTGATTATAACGATATCTATCATGCTTGCTCATATATCATGCCCTTTTGAAACCAATGGTTTTCATTTTTTTAATCAAAAACTAAAAGATTATTCTTAATTATTTTCCTATATCACCCACCAAAATCCAAATCTGTATTTGGTCATGCATCTATGAATATTACGAGTAGTATGATAAGTCTTACAATCATCAGTGAGAGTCAACATTATGGTCATGTATAATGCATATGTTAAGGAAATATACTGCTAGGATACACGTCGCATGTCATATTCTCAAATACAAAACAAAAAAGAAACAGATTATAAAATAGTTTGGCTTTTAACCGGGCCAAAGGTCACATGTTTAAGTAGTGGAAACCTATTAGTAAAATGCAAGCGAGAATGCTCCAAAAGACTAAACTCCAGTGTTGGTCCAAAAAGGATCTCCTTTTTATTGATTCTATGCTACAGGGAACAAGATTCTAGGTATTGCATTAACTTGTCAGTTGTCACCAAGCAACTTGCTATTGTTTAAAAATACTACCTTTAACCCCATAAATAAGCACAAGATAGCCAACAGAAATAGGGAACCAAAATCTTAGATGCATGCTTTACAAAACATAACATGCCAAAACTTGCAATCCTAGCCAGACGCGTCAAGTTAACAAGAGTTCCTTGTCTTCATGCAACTTATGAGTAAGGCCAAGTAATCAAGGATTGGCGTGTGCTTCTAAGCATGTGTATGCCATACAGAAGTCCAAAATGAAAACGGTAAAACAAATAACTAATATCATGAATGATATGGAGCAATATTCCATTCCCAGTTTTCCAATCTCTCTTGGAGCTTCACTCTTGGATAGATAACTTGAGTCATACAAAAGATAAAAAGCGGAAGATGGAAGTGATGATCGCGACCCCCTGTTGGTTTATATGGAAGTTCCGAAATGATATTGCCTTCCACTCTCGTACTGTGAGGAAAGGCGATATTTTTGATAGTATTCTTTTACATTCTTATTCTTGGCTTAAATCTAGAACTTCTTTAGTTACTAGCTGGCACGATTGGTTATTAAACCCTTTATAATTTCATTGTTTCTTTTGATCTAGCTCCTCGCTAGTTTCTTTTAATAAAAATTGTTGTTAAATAAACATCAAGTATATAAGATTAATACAAAATACATCCTATGTGCTGTTATCCTTTTGCTTTAGTTAGCATGTCTGTATTAGTCCAAATTATAAGGATGAACAACTTCGTGGCAGCCTTTTCTATCTCCTCTTTCAGGGTCATTAAGCATCTGTTTTTTATTTTAGCCTTTATTATTTTTGCAACGTGGGGGCTTTTTCATTTCTTATCTTATTTGGTATAACCGTATAAGCAGACCAAAGTTGCTGGGCCTTGTGTATGCTCTCGTAACCCTGTGAATCTGTAGTTAATCATTTTTGGGATATGATCAATGTGGCATGTGGTGTGAACCTTACTGCACCAGCACAACCAATGAACCCAATACCCGAATCAGGAAAATTTAGGGCAGAAGCACCTTTGCAAGTTTAAGAGCTTAGTAGAAACCTGTGATTCCAACTAGATGCCCTAGGCTTTTCACCAACGTTAACACCTTAATCACAATCCATGGTTTAAGAAAGAAGTTTGTTGAATACTCATCATTCTATATACTCTAATGCCATCTCTTAAAGAGTACTGGAAAAATAATCAGACCTTTAAAATTCACTATAACTATTTTGGGTGTGCTGTGCATAACAGGTTGATGCAGTGGTGTATCTAGTTGATGCCTACGACAAGGAAAGGTTTGCAGAGTCAAAGAAGGAACTCGATGCACTTCTTTCTGATGAAAACCTAGCTGCGGTTCCGTTCCTGATATTGGGCAACAAGATTGACATACCTTATGCAGCCTCAGAGGATGAGTTGCGCTACCATCTTGGACTCTCTGGTGTAACCACTGGCAAGGGAAAGGTTAATCTTCAAGACTCGAGCGTCCGTCCTTTGGAGGTATTTATGTGCAGTATTGTACGCAAAATGGGTTATGGTGATGGATTTAAATGGGTCTCTCAGTACATCAAGTAGATGATGGCGAAAGGCATAAAGGCAAGAAGTATGTGGGAAAACAAAACAAAACAAAAAATAAAAGGTAAGGACGAATATTGTTATTTCCCTAATTTGATTTTGATTCATTTGGTTAGTGGGATTTTGTGTGTGGAAGAAAGTACTCTATTTGATGATGTGTAAAATTTTCGTTGTAGACCAAATTTAGTTCCGCAGTTGCTATTGTCTTAGATGGTGTGGAAATATGTTTCCGAGTTTCAGAACATGCATCTGACGGCTCATACGAACACACCAAATATTTGAACTTTGTATGGCCGATTTTGTTGGGTATCTTGACTTAAGGATACAAAGAGTCATGGTTTTTCGTTGTTTTGATTTCATGTTACAAAGCCCAACACTGTAAGAGCCATCAAATTATAGAGGTGGTAACTTTGGCCAGGTTATCGTTTTATTTTCTGGGTAAAAAAACAGGAAATTTATAAATGTAAGTGTATTCCCCCTTAAGAAAAGTTAAAGAGAGCATGGGAGGCACATTTGATATTCGTAACATGTCCGATTGACCATGCAAAACCGAAGGCAGTTGGCATGGAATCTCTCATATAAAGCATAAGCAAAAAAGGTATGAAACAACTACTGATTGGTGACAACATTATGGAGCTCACTTCTGGTTTTTGATTTGAGCTCATTGAAACGCGTTCTATCTTTGATTTGACCATGACACCCATCAATCCAAATCATTCCGCGGTTTACCCAAAAATGTACCAGTACCATAAAGCTTAAACCATTGCGCTATTTGAGTTGAGCTAGACCGCAGAACCACAAATGTAAAGAAGGCTGTTATGGTTCTTTATCACATGAGCGATTTGCTTAAACTCTTTGAATGACTTGTTATTCGTAACATCTCTTTGGATCGTTCCAAAATACGCGCCAAGCCCTTTCCCTGGATTCCTTACAGTTAATTATACTAGCATGTCTAAATATCCATCTGTTGGGAACATTGGTGACATTATTGAGACTCAAACCTTGACCTCTATGTTATCAGCTATGTCTTACATCTCTTTATTCTAATCTCTTGCTTCTAATATTTTTTTCTCACTTGGTTGCAAGTTTCATGCTCATGCTTCTCTGAAAAATTTAAATTGATGGTTAGTTGCACTTTTTGGTGAAGTTTTGTTCAGATCTACAACCGGGATAAATATAAGCGGGGTGAGTTAAATAAAGATTTAACGAAAAAACACGAAGTTTGAATAGATAAATTATAACTATTCATATTTCATTCAAACAAAAAAACCTCATTTTCACCTTTTGTTAAAATAAATAATAATAATAATAAATAAATAATAAATAATAATTAATAAAATAAAAATTCTAACAAGCGGTAACTTTGTTAAGGTCTCGAGACAAATTTTTTTATCTTTCAATAAACTTTCGATACGCTTTCAGCAATTTTTTTTTATTTCATTTTTCTATAGGTATTAAATACTATTAGACAATAAGATATCACATGTGATTTATAATGCGAGTTTTAAATTTTAAATCACAAATCACATGTGATTCTTCAGAGCGTACATTTTAACCTTCACAATTTATTTTATTTTATTTTTAATTTTTTTTTAAAAGGTTCGGCGAAAGTATATAAAAGTACTCCTGTATGAAAGATGATTTTTTGCTAGACATGATAATGTAATTAGTTTTACTTAACAATCAACGATTTATTGAATATTTAACATTTAAAAAAGATAATGTAAATGAGTCTTTTTTATCTTGATTGAGAAATGCGTAACTAAGATTGTCCCATTTGATTTTTGATTTTTTTATATCATGTGCATTACTAATGTGATTTTGTGGTGTGCATGTCACCACTCTATGTATAAGTCTCCTTGTATGCTTTGCCAATTTAACAATGAATAGTGTCTGACTAATTTTTAAAAGGTTAGTAAATCCTCAATGTTGAATATAGCTAACATATATTTTTTTTAGAACGATGAAATCAATAAAAACAACCTCTCTAGCAAGAAGCTAAAAGAGAAATTACACAGGCTTCATAAACCAAGAGTTCTAACAATATACATTACGACCTCTACTTTTAAGCCAAGTAAAAGAAAACAAACGGATTGAATCAAAAAGATCACTTTTCCTCATACAATTAGAAGAAAAAATAACGCTATTACGATACCGCCATAAACACCAAACCAAGGCCACCGTAATGACATAAACTCGATCTTTATCCTTTTTTGAAGCTCTCCAATCGTCGAACCACTGGGACCAATCGAACCAAGAAGAAAACGAAGGCATGTCAATGTCGGTCCACATACGAACTAAATGCCAAATGTTAGAAGCCACCTCACAACCAAAGAAGACATCGTCAACTGCTTCCATACCGGTGTTACATATCAGGCAAACACTGGAAGAGATCTCGGGGCCCCTCAACGATAAGTTTAACCGAGTAGGGAGTGTATCCAAGATAAGGCGCAAAAGAATATAGCTAACATATTATCATCCTAAATTTTTAAAAGGTTGGTAATCCTCAAATTTTAAAAGGTTGGTTGGTGATCTAAATTATATGAAAAAACTAAGGGAACTAAATGAGTCAAGCGAGTCAGAAGTGACCCAAAATGTACTTTTTAATGTAGACAACCTCTTAAATCTTGTTATTTAAGAAGCTAGATCTTTCTGATTATAATAAGATTATTTTATAAACAAACTTAAACTACTTGTTAGTTCAAAAAACTAAAATCACGAACAAGAAAAGTAATTTAAGTCAACTAAGCACATCTGGAAGCCTCTATATTAGTACATGTTACTCTACCCGTTCATTTTGACAACTCCAAATTATATAAATTTCCTTTCACTTTCGGAGGTGCAAATGTTTCACATAAATTAAAAAACAAATTTTTAACCTTAATCCAAATAGGAGCGTTTTAAAAAGTTCACTCACAAGTAAACCTGTAATCATGTATAGCTCCTATTTGTGTGGGATATTGACAATTTTTAAATAAAAATAGTATCATCATGACAAAAAACAAATAAAAAAGTGTATAGTAATTGTGAAAAGGTAGTATATTATGGAGTATGGGTGGACTGGTGGACGGTTTGGTTGAAGAAACGGCCACTAGGTCCCATTATTTCAAAATCACTTTTACTCGACTTTTTCTACCAAATTGTGATATTGATCTTGCAACTTATGCTATTAACGATAATCATATCATCTTTTTATTAAAAGAATATACATGCATGTTACACAAGTCAAGTTAGATGTGGTATTCTTGTTACGAGTCTAATCATGTAGTGTGAAATGTGAGGTAAAGAGGTTGTAACTAAATTAGATAGACTAACATGATTAGCAAAAAGTAAAGGTTTAGTTAGTGGTTACATAACAAGATCTTATGTGACGTAGGTATATAAACATGTATATATATTTAATTATTTGTGTTATACTCTCTGGGTCTAATTTGTTGTACTCTTTCTGTCATAAAAGAGCAATGCTACTCATAAAATTAAAAAAAAAAAAATCCATTTGCTGACGTGTTAGTAGATGATTGGTTCATTTTCTGACAGTTTCTCTCTCATCTCTCTTATTCTACAAAAAGTGAAGATCGGTGGGATCACCCTGATCTCATGCATCCTAAGTATGCCAACCGGACCCTCCCCCAAGGACCCGGCCCCAGGCAATGAGCACATGTCCCAGTGACTGTACTTATCAGGAGGTGGGCTATGAACCCTGGTCATTTTCTACAAGAGGCCCCTCGCTGACCAGTCAATCTGAGCATTTACGGTGGGGGGGATGGTATCAAATGGCCTTTAGTGCCAAGGAGGAGGTTTGAACCCGAGTCTATTGACTTGGGCCCAAACACCCTTACCATTGGACTAAAGCTCCAAATGATTCGCTTAAACCAATCATTCGCTGGCACGTCAGCGATGACGCGTGGATTTTTTTTTTTTTTTTTTTTTTTTTTTTTTTTTTTTTTTTTGTGTGTGTGAATTTTGTGAGGGTTTCCAGCATTTCTCGTCATAAAATAGTTATGGAAGATGTTGGTATATACCTTTAAAAGTCACGTTTAAATTATTCAGATATGCATTAATTGTTTATAACTTCAATAACCGTTTATCTTCTGAATTTAACATATTGTAATCGACTTTATGTGTTACAGTTATATTTAGCAAAACCCAATAGTTATTATGATCCTTTTTTTTTCTTCTTCTTAGATATAGTTTTTGGGTGTATATTTAGCAAAACCCAATAGTTATTACAATTTTATTATTTATTTATTTATTATTTATTTATTTTTATGTACGACAGTTATATCTAGCAAAACACAATAGTTATTACGATTTTATTTATTTATTTATTTACTTTTGCAAAGATTCACTTTTGTCCTTGACTAACTATTACTTCTTTGAGTTTTTTTATCCCAAAATTATCATCCACAAAAGAAAAATAATAATAATAAATAAATAAATAAACAAATAAAAAAAACATTAATTACTGTTTGGTTTCTACAAAAGCTAAAAAAGACGGGTTTAGCCTTTGACAATTAATTACTGTTTTCTTATAGTTTTGTAGGTATTAATTTTAATTAAGGGTAATATGATATACACTTAAACAATTCGAACCTCTATTTTTAGTAATGAACAACTATTTTATAACATACTAAAAAGGAAATATAGACGATAAAATTTGGACAGAAGGAATAGTTGTTTTTGTCCAAGTTTAGTAAATATCATGGTTGTTAGGATTCCGATCCTGATCTTAGGATCTTACGATTTTACGATACGCAAAGCAAAAACGATCCTGATCTTACATAGGATCTTTGAAAGCTTAAGATCTTATAGGATCCCGATCTTAACCATAGGATCTTAAGATCTAATCCGATCCGATCCTACTTTTCTCGCATAACAAACTAAAAAACTGCAAATTTCTAGATTATTAAAAATTTCACAATCATAATTTAGGACAACGTTTCGATGAAACATTCATATAATTTTGTGTTTGTGATATATAATAATTTGTAAATTTGTATAATATTACAAAAAATATTAAGAAAATGACATTATAGTAGAATCTTAAGATCCTGATCCGATCTTACGATCACGATCTTGCAAAGACGAAAACGATCCTAGATATGATCTCGATCTTGAAAACTTTGGTAAATATGTTTGTAGTTAGGCGCTGGAAAATTGATATATTATACTCATGTGTTTTTGAAATAGACAATTAGTTTGAGACAAACTATCAGTAAAAAGATAGTTGGTTTAACGTGTGACATTTAGGTCATTGGTTAAAATGAATAAAAGAAATATTAAATTAAAAAATCACATTTAAATGTGCCACTTTGTAAGTTCAACCCATATGTATTGGGAGGTGATATGTACATCACTAAAAATGGTGTGCACATCACTAATCTTGCATCTGGATGTTGTATTGTGTGTATTATTATTGTAATTTAGTGGTGTGCACACCACTTTTAGTGGTGTACAGTGTACATATCACTTCCCATATGTATTAAATAAGTTTTATGACAAACAAATAAATATGAGTCTAATACATACTTCGAATACTTGTTAAACAAACTGAAAAAAAAATAAACAATAATATTAACGCTAACAAAATATATGTTTTACAATATTCAAATCTACCATGAGCTCAAAAAAGCTATCAAAGTTTATAACTTTATGATGTTAATAGTGGATTTCTTCTAGAGTTAGTCTAGCTTTATTATTAGGGAGGTGGATTTGTACACTCTTACAATTAATTGACATATTCAAATTATGAGTGTTTTGACATTTATACCATCATATCATTTTTATTTATTTTCAACCTGTAAAAGTATAAATGTCAAAAGACTCATAATTTAAGTGTGACAATCAATTGTAAAAGTGTGCAAATCACATTGAACCTTTATTTTTAGTTTGGGATTGGGTTAATATTTTGGTTAGTCGTATTAATTATGATAGCTCCATTTGTTAGAAGATAAGAGTATCTTATTGCCATACAAAATTTAGCCAAGGGTTGGGCCCTCAACTTTATGTTTATTGGTTGGTATTAGACTTTTTATAGCTTTTCGGCCTTAATAACTCTAGCAATTCCTGTTCAAAAAAAAAAAACTCTAGCAATTCTGGCTAAGCATGTGTACATTTATCAATTGTTAACTACTGTACTAAACTTCAGTCACTTCCTAACTGATTAATTGTAAATGTACACTGATACTAATTTTTTTTGAAAGGCAAAATATATAAAAAGCGCAAAAACGCCACAAAATACAAACCAAGGCGTCCACCAAATCAACAAGATGATTAAAATTAGTGGACCCTAAAATAGAAAATTACACACGACATAACCTATATATTACTAAAAACATACCAAGTGACACAAGACACAAAAGGCACAAACATTGACTTGCTTGGGTTGGGCCCTCAGAATATACTTTACGCCTCTTCTTTTAAAATAAAAGCACATACATACAACTTTTTATTCCACAAAGTAACTCACTTTTTACAATCAAATTAACCACATTTTAGCATCTATTAATAAACCTCACACGCTTTTATAATTTATATATATATATTCTATTTTATTATGTTTGATTTATCGAAGTAACATTTTATGTTTGCTTTAACTCGTTTTTATGTATATTTAGAAGAAGATTTTATAACAATAGATGCAATTTGAAAAGTTTACAATCTTTTGAATTAAAGAGAAAAGTTTACATCCTTTTGAGTTAAAGAAAAAAATATTTACATACTCATATAAGATGGGAAAAATGTTAGTGCCGTTTAGCCATTGGATACAACACGGGTTTAGTATCTATATATATATAAAGAATGAGTTCCCCATATTGAATGTGAGCATTTATGTCACAAGCCAAGAAACTCAAATATGTGGTTTAAGCTAATGAATACACAACATGTTGAGCTTATTTTGCAGCTTTCAAGAGGAAAGGTCTAAAGCCTTGGTTTGAAGCATTAATTTGCTCTTAAAAATCTGGCATTAAGAGCTTTCAAAGATGAAATGTCTAAAGCCTTTCATTCCGTATTCCATTCATTGAATGAATCCATGTATGTTAACCTTCCTCTGGTTCTATAAATAGGACTTTTGGCCCATAACAGCCATTCAAAATTCCCATCTCCAGTTATGTCAAAGTCAATCAAGAAGCAGGTCAACAAAAGATGGGTAAAGCTTTTGTGTACGGTATATATGTAGCGAGACTTCTAACATAAATTTTCATTCAACTATAACCATGTGCATATATTACGAAGGCCGCGTATGAAGATAGAATGATGACAACAATGGATACACGACCAATACAAACAAATGAAATCCAACACAATCCGAAACTACAAACAATCTGATTCTAACAAAAAAACCGAAAAACACACACTCATCCGAATCCAACAAAAAAACAAATCCGAGTCCATTTTTGAATCAACAACCACAAAAACCACATCAAACCTAATCTAGACGAGACCTGACAAAGATCTTTAGCCATAATCTTGGTGGTCTTCGAACAGTAAGGTAAGTCGCGTGGGTTTGTGGGCTTCGGATTAGCGAAAACAAGGGACGATCTTTGTTTGTTATTTTTGTTTGTGTTATCCAGTTGAGTAAAGAAATACAAAGAAGGTTGAAGGTTTGTGATGATGCATTTTTCAGTTGGAAGATAATAAAGAGATGAGGCGTGAGTTTGTGATAGAATGAGAGAGTAGGGTTTTTTTGGGTAAAGGGGAGTAATCNGGAGAAAGAAAACCCTAACTGAAGAGTTAGGGTTTTGAAACTATACGCCCAAGAAAATCACCCAGGTCCCATGATCGATTCCAAAGAGCAGATCTGGATATACCAATTCGATCAAACCAAGAGTATAAAATTCGATTAAGAGAGTAGGGTTAGGTGTTATCATATGTGATGTGGATCGGTGTTTGAGGGAAACAGATATTGGGCCGGGTTTTTCTTTTATTCGAGTATTTGCATCTCTTGACAATTTCAAGTTTGAATTGGCTAATGGCTAATTAAATGACTTTTTATCCCGTCATAAACTCAAACATGTGAAACCTCTGTAGCTTATGCTTGATGATATGCATTAACAAGCATTAATGCTATAAGCTAATGCATTAAAAATAATCATAAAGCTAATCAAGGTATAATAATATCATCGCATATAATTGCAAAGAATACATGAAGTCATAAAATTTAATACGGAGTAAGAATACATAAGATCAAAGAATTCAAAAAGACGTGAATAATAAAGGTCATTATACTATTTTAAGTTTAGCATACTACGTAATAAATAAGAAGGAAACTAATCCAGTTCAACTAATTGTTTCTTTTGTGGGACATTTTAGTCCTGACTTGCCATTAGCAGGTAGACAAACTTCATTCTCCATATATTTTTTGTACTTTGATCCGTACATTATTTATACAGTAATTGATTTAGTATCTTTTTTCTCCTAACATTACAGGTTCAAATCCTCCTGCTTTGAATGAAATTTCAGTAAGAAGTTCTCATGAAGTTCCAAGGATAAATAGTATTTGGGAAAGTGAAAACAATTTTATATTTCGTTTACTCCCAACAGAAATGGTGATCACTATCTAACAAACACTGAGCATACACGATTGCTTCTGGATCAACAACTTGGATTACGTACTACGGTCACCGAGAATGCTCTTGAATGTACTAATGAACAAAGCTGCTTTATCTTTAAACTCCTTGAACCATACCCGCAAAGCTATGAGATGGCTGATATGACTATATGAGTAGTCTAAAGATGAATCACATGGTGTATGTAGATGATCACATTCTCTCTTTCGGTAATGAGAATGATTTTCATGAACAAAAATACAGGCCTTGGTATGACTCTCAATATAACATGGACGAACTGAGCAATAATGCTAATGAGGAGAAATTTGTTCCAATGCCCCAGCCGGAATTTTAATGGGAATGTGCTTCCATTAGGACCACCAATAGATCATGGGAAATAAAGTTCACAGAATGTTATGTTTTAACATTTAGTTTTTCAATTAGATAGTGTAGATCATACTATATAAAGCTAGAGAGACTTTTCTTTTCATGTGGATGATTAGTTATTGCATTCCTCACCAAAGTGTATTTCATTAATATTGTTAGAATGTAAGGGTTGTTTACGTGTAGTTTCATCTGCGTCTCGAAATCATATACTTTCACAAATTGTGCAATCGCACTAAGCTTCCAAAATTTAAGGGTGGTTTTTGGCTAAAACTAACCCCCAGGCCGAAAGTTTTGTTTTGGGTAAACGGGAGAACAACACTCCCAAAAGAAAAGGAGGATAATAAGCTGTAAAGCCTCATTCATGAAGCCTGTGCACAACCTCCGTTTAACTCTAATTAAGAAAACTTTGAATACTAAACAATTACTAAAACCCTTTCAAATTTCCATGGCACATAAAGAGATGCAATAAAGTCAACTATATACTTCCTTCATTACAAATGTATCATAAGAGTACACTTCGGGCCTTCTGGATCATCATGGAATCCTTCCATGATGATACTCTACTAAAGAAGACTAAATATTACCTTTTTACCATTATAGTTTCTTTTGTACTAAAGGATTTCGAATTGTGATGCACGGGCTTTGTTCACCGTAAAGAATCATCAGCTTTGCAAGGGTTATGTGTATTTAGTTACTATGCTTAGTTTTGATCAGGGATACTTGACCGAATAAATGAAGTTCATTTAACTAACTTTTTTTCTAAATAAAGTTGTTTGATGAAAAAGGTAAAACAAGCAAGAGAACCACTAAGTAAGCAAATCAAATGTGCACTTACTACCTACAACCACGTGTACTAATGGTCAAATACATCTTTGAGTATCTTTCATATGAAACATTTCTATTTGTAAAAGCTTAATAAAGCGAATTTTTTAGTTTAACACTTTAAGTTTCGTGACTGATGTTAACACACCTAATTAACCATTGCCAGACAAATGCTAATTCATGGTAATCGAAGCCCGTGCATCGCACGGGCCATGCTGTCTCGTAATCTTAATTTTTAACTAAATATTTTCTCAACTTTAAAATAAGTGTTCATTTTATTCGATTTTTGAAATTTGTGTTTACTTTCTAATCTTACCTATTCAATATGCCGAATAAACTTGCTACGAAAACAATCAGTAAATAACTAAATATTACTCACTCATTTAAACATATTTTGAAGTCCTTGGATATATTTGGCACGGAGCGGTGTTGAGCTTTTGGGAACAGTGAGCGGTGAGCAATGAACATTTTGATTTTTAGTAGTCGTTTGACAAACGAGCGGTGAACTTTGCTATTTGTTAGGAATGCTCATTTTTCCAATGCTTCTTTAAAAAGTCGTGAGCGGTGAGCTGTGAGCTGTGGCTACTGCTCACAGTTCATAGTTCACTACTACTTCCCACTTCTACTACTCACTGCTACTTTAAACACACCCCTTTTCTAAAAATGAAAATAAAAATTAATAAATAAAAAGTTTCAAGTGACCAAATTTGAAAGTTGAAACATCTATTTTGTTGAATTTCTGTATTCTTTGATGTAACCTACCAAGTTGCTTTACAACTTACACAGAAAAATTTCTTTCTTATCATAAATGACTAATCCCTATCACATAAAATTTTCTTCGTTTGTGACCTTAATAATGACCCCTTTTATTTTGATTTATTTCTTGAGCATAACTTTTATTATCTCAACTAAATTATGGTAAGTGATCAAGATATTTTCTGGATAATAGATACTCGCACACTATTTATTGCTTAATGTACATTTGTCTATGTCATGACTATAGCATACAATTTTAGGATTAGCCATCTTGATAGTGCTAAGACAAAAACCTATTGTGATGTTTGATAAAAACATAAATTAAGCGAAATAACATATGAAATATTCACAATTAACGTTAAATAGCTTTCATATAAACCTATATCATCAAGTACATCATAAGTTTGTTCAAAAAAAAATAAAGTACATCATAAGTTTTATAAACAATTACGTGATTCCTTAGAAAAGAAAATGAAGATAATATGCTTAATAAGAAGCTAAGGAATTGCCATATGTACACACAAAAGTGTTTGAATATATGATTCTAGATTTTTAAGTATGTTGTGGCAGAAACGAAGACATTGGTGGCAAATTAGAAGCGTGTGGACTTTGTCAACTCACCACATACCATAACACCACTACTCCAAGTGGCCACAATTTCATTTTAATAATACTTCCATGTTTCATTTTTTAATCCTACACACCCTCAATAAACTATCTAATCTTATTTACCACCGTTCCTTTATAAATGGCCATACTTTTTTTTCTTAATTATATGTTTAACATTTTGATTTAAAATTATTTGAGAGCCAAACTTTTTTTACATACCAACGGACTAATCTCCACCTTCCATCCATATTTATTTGATCTAATGCATGAGATTAATTCCAACAATTTAAAAAACCCACTTTCATCATTTTTTTTCAAATATTAATATCTTTCGAACCGTTAATCGTTAAACGAAAAAAAATATACCGTTACGACGAGTATTTAATTATCTTTCTATAGATAGGCACTTTGATATATTTTCGACAATTTTTTTTTTTCGTTTTTTTCACGTTTTTTTTTTCGTGGCCCAAAAAATAACATATGATATATCATATATGATATTACATATCATATATGATTTTTTCGGCCACGAAAAAAAACGTGAAAACAGCGATTTTTTTTTTGTCGAAAGTATATCAAAGTGCTCGTCTATAGAAAGATAATTAAATGCTCGTCGCGATGGTGTAATTATTTTCGCTTAACGATTAACGGTTTAAGAGATATTTAAATTATAAAAAATGGATGAAATATTAAAATGCTTTTAATCTAAACCATTGATTTCTTTTTAGATGGATGGTGGAGATGAGTCCCTTGGTATGTAAGAAAAGTTTGGTATTTAATATTACTCTCCTCTAACATTTTAGGTTATTGTTACGTATTTGAAGCAAACAAGGTTTTGTTTTATATCCTACCATTGCGACGGATAACAGATATTATATGTAAAAGGGTTTTGCTAAACACTGCCCACTGGCAATGTTTAAGCCACATTAAAAAATCTGTTTTTTTCATATTTAAAGTAATTATGCATTTAATGCACAATAAATGAACATAAAAATTAACTTAAATGTATATCATTTGTGATTTAATAAAGTCCAAATTTCCTTTTATATGGATATTAAACATTGCCCAGTGGGTATTGTTTAGCAAAACCCAATGCACAAGTTTTCAAACATTAAACGAACACATTTATTTTATTAAATAGTGTATTTCTATATAAACAATGGTAAAATTGATAAACTTCACAAATATAAAAAAACATTAATATTAACTGACATTCAAATATGGTAATTTCAATTCATTTAATGCTCCTTGTAGCGGTGTGTCACAACTTAGAAATATCAAAAAGAGAAATTTATACGACATATAAAGCAAAGATGGTTAAGCATTGGTCTTTGCTAAAACTTTTAAAAACTTAAATACTACTGTAGTTCATAATGTTGCTAGATTAAAATACACTTATCATTAAAAGTCAAGAGAATCTATCAATTATTAATACGGAGTAGTACAATTTTACATTTACTTCACAAATGAATACGCACACACAAATTGATAATATTATACATTGTCGCAGCTATGCGCGAATACCGTTATGAAAAGCATATATGGTTTGTATATAAAAGCTAATCACCGATTCTTTTATTGTTCTCGGCCAACTTACTATACTATTAATTTATTTACACAATTACGCGTATATCATGCTTCTAAAATAGCTGTTAAAATTATGTTTTGTTAAAAGGAGGTGATTTGCACACTCTCATAAATGATTAGGACACTCTAAATTAGAGTGTCCCAATCACTTATGGGAGTGTGCAAATCACCTCCTTTTAGTTAACTTTTATGCAACAAAAACAACAAACCCAATCCCGCCGAGGCAGGGCATGGGTTTGGTAAACTTTTATGCGTTTATGCTAATACAAGAAGAGGTAAAAAGTTTGACTCGTGTGGTCCTTTACAAAAAATGCTTTTCCATCATTTTGTCAACTCAGTCTTATCTTGGAAGGTGACGTAAATTATTCAACTTCGTAGGCATAAACATTTTATTGTTTTTGAAGTATAGCATGTGTCACCAAATGAAAATTAAACTGAAATACACAAATAATGACTATCACACACTATTAAAACAGCATAAAGCAACTAAAAAATGCCCGTGATCAAATTTACAAGGACATAACACTAGCAGATAAAAGATTGCTCTTTAAATGGAATATCATCATTAAAACAAACAAATCTATAGTAGTAGATAAGACAATTTTGGGAAAAGTAAAGGAAAACAATTTGCAATCACGTATAAACAAAATAATATAGTATTAAACTAGTTATAATATACCTGTGCACGCACAGTGTTTTTAAAATTTTGTTTTGATTGTGTATTATTATCGATTAAGAAATGAATCACTTAACATCTTTTAATTGGTTTTACTTGGTAGACTAAAAATAAAAACTCATACGTATATATGTTATAATCTACCTATTATTTTAGGAGGATGTTTTTGGATTAAAAATAATATTTTATTATTCAATCAAAATCACATGATGATGCTTGACTTGCATGAGATGTTAGTGATGTATGCGTTTAGTTTTGCAAACCCATGCTATCAATTTACGATGTAACCCATGTCGCGATTCTACTTATAAAAACCACTCCATGAAATGCTGGTATTGAAATTTATATATGAAAATCCATAAAAACATTTTAAAAATTTTACGGAGCATATTTAACTTGCATTAACGTTATTATTTTGCTACTAACTCGCACATTTTGTACAAATTAATCGAATGATAGCAGTTAAAATAACAATTAAACATCAAACCTCAGC
>LBNU01036062.1:34961-46367 GCA_014162995.1 Artemisia annua | reverse complement strand
CAATTTGGAATTTGGCAAATATTATCCTCGGGAATTAAATCATGGAAGTTTTGCATCAAAGGACCTTTGGGAATTCAGAAATTACATCATAGGTCCTTGGTTGAAGAATGGTGATTTGGCAATTTCAGTGCTTGGCTTTTTGGTTAATATCACTCTTGGTCCTTATGAGTTATAAAAGTAAAAAAACCAAAATGATCTCTTAACCAAAGTTGCCACCCCAGTTATGTTACAATACCCCAAAGCCCAAGTTTACCCCAAGCCCAGCACCCATATCTGTTTTATAACCAAGAAAGGAAAAGTCAGAACGGTCAAAACTCACACAGTGTCATCTTCTCCCCCAAATGGTTCCCGCCCAAGCCTGCAAGCAACCAAACCATCACCATCCCCCATCACCATCATACCAGTTGTCCACCACTCCACCTCCCAATCCCACTACCACTATTTTATATACCATTAACCTTGGACTCACATGCCAAGCTGGCAATCCACAACCAAAGTTGGGCGCCAAACTTCAATTGAAGGGCTGAGATCATGTGAAGTCTAATGGATGGATGGGATTCACTCAAGAAAGCACAAAGATGGTTTTTTGTGAAGAACGCACTCACAGAAGAAGCACAACATGAGTAACCCTAGTTCTTAGTTTTTTTAGTATAAATAGAGTGCTATTGTAAGTCTAAGGGGCATCCCTTTTTCTTAGTATCTCTCTGTTCTTAAATCTAGTTTACAGTTGTAATTTCATTCTTCAAGTTTAATGAAAGTTTCTTTTGAGTTAGTTCAAATTCGTATTTTCATTTAAATTCTAAGTTTCTTGATATCTTAGTTAAAGTACCTCTATTTCTGTCTCAATATTCTGTTAAGTTCTTTGGAACCAAAGGAAAACAAAAGACTCAGAAAAAAAAAATCAAATTGGTTCATGAATTTCTTTCACAGCTTATTTTCTAAGGATTTGAGACACCAAATCATTGAACTCAGTACAAAACTAGTTTAGGTTGGTGTTCTTCAGTTCTTTTAGGCTTAGTATAACTACATTAATCATCTAGGGCCAGTTTAAATCCATCAAAGTCAAACGTTGTCAAATTTCAAAAGTCAAAAAGATTCGCATACTCAGTTTTTTAGCAAAAGTCAAATCACTCTCTAGGATTCAATTGTTGATGAAATTATGAAATTTTTGTTGTTTTGAAAACTTTGCCAGCTTGTTTACTCAAATCAAAAAGAAAATCAAAATTTGAAAGAGATTCGATCATAGAAATTTGGTGTGGAAGTTGGGTGGTTGGCTGAGAAAATCCCCTGCACCCCAGTTTCGTCCAATTTTCATTTTGCTATATAGTGGTTAATTCTTGGTGAAATCTTTTGATTTTTGTCATTTTGAGTAGCCCCCTATGTATAGTTTAGGCTTATGAATTTAGTTTACCCTATATTGCTTATTGAGACTGCTTTTTGAAGCCTTCTTTTGGCTTATCTTTTGTGACGGCTGCTCCTATTCACTCTTGTTCATCAGCTTATGCTGAGTTTGTGATTGTCCTTGAAGTTGTTGTTATTATTTGGTCCTTGTTCTTGTTGTTGTTCTTGATTTAGTTGTAGTTTGTTAGAGCTTTTGCAAGCTTAGCTGCTTATGTGAGCTCATTGGCTTATTTTGAGTCATTGTTGTTCTTGGCTTGCTGCTGCTTATGTTCTTGTTCTTGTTGTTCTTGATTCTTACTCTGGTATACTTATTGTTTGTTCTTGTTTGTTGTTGTTACTGATTTGTTTAATCTTTGAGCTTAATTGCTTATTGAGCTTATTTG
Organism: Artemisia annua; assembly: GCA_014162995.1. Taxonomy (NCBI): domain Eukaryota; kingdom Viridiplantae; phylum Streptophyta; class Magnoliopsida; order Asterales; family Asteraceae; genus Artemisia; species Artemisia annua. Next base: position 44,583 of record LBNU01036062.1, on the reverse strand, counting down.
TGTTCTTGTGGCTGTTGTTATACTTGTGATAATCTGCTCATGTTGCATGATCTTGTGATTCTGTTGTTGTTCTTGATAATGTGTTTGTGATCTTGAATTTGTGTTGTTGAATCTGGTTGTTGTTACTACTTGTAGTTGTCAAAACTGGATTTGTTCAAGCTTTTGTTGAAATAAGCTCATTAGTCTTCTAACTGTTAAACCTTTCAAAAACTTGCATAAGCTTGACCAAGCTGTTTTACAAGCTTGCAAAAGCTTGGTTAAAAGCTTTTCACAAAAGTCTTTTCATAAAAAGTGTCAATCTCAGTAGTGAGAAAAAGTTTGCAAAAAGATAAAAAAAAAAAAAAAAAAAAAAAAAAATCTCACAAAAAGGTGTCTAAGGGGATTCGAACCCTGGTCACTAGGTTCACACACCAACAACTCAACACATGCTCTCTTAACCAGTGTGCCCGAAGGACTTGCAAGTTCTTTCTTCCAAATTTAATAGTTAACCACTAGGGACCAAATAAGCTTAACAGCTTATTCGAGCTGTTTGTAGCTTATTTCTGAATTGGACATCAAAGTTTTGTATTTTTCTTAGGCTAGGAATAGTTTAAAGTAATTTGTAAAAAAGTTTCGGATTTTTGTTTCAAGTTTTAGTATTTATTTAAATTTAATTTCGATTAATTAGTTATTAATTCGTAGTAATTAGAATTTTATTCGAATAATTAATTTTCTTTTTTTTCAAAATTTTCTACGGTCGTTAGGATCGTATGAAAATTGTTTTTATGCCCGTAGGACTTGCGTAGCTAAAATATCACGTTTTTACTTGTGCGTTTACGTTTATCTTAAATAAACGTTACGTTTAATTGTTAACTTGTGTTTTAGGATTCCCGATACCTAATTTTGGTTCCCGTAGTATTTTAGGATATCCTTAGTTTGCTAATTGCCTTTTGTTTCCCTTAGGTTGATTATTTTCCGTTCTCGTTTGTTAATTCTTAATTTTCGTTAACATTCAATCAATACCAAACAATCTTTTCCAACAAAACATACAAGTTTCCAATCTCAATCTTTTTCGAAGCTTTCCATTCACACCTCGTTGGGGTACGACTCGGGAAATTACTTTTCCGGTCTCAAAAATATCACATTGCACGAGTTTACGAGGTAATCCTTTTCACGAAGGGTTTACTTGTATTTCTCCAAGTCTTGTTGTCACTCACGATAACATTGACCTCACTTTGTTGATATTTTGATAAATTGTTTTGACACAAAAACACAACGAATCACTTGGCGCCGCTGCCGGGGAGGCTGTGTGTCGAAAGTCTCGTTAAGGTTTAGACGATTAGTCTTGTAGAACCTTCGCAAGAAGTTTTGGCTTTCATAAAACTTATAAAAAACCAAAAATATTTTTCTTTTGTTTCTATATATGTATTATATCTATAAAAGATAAGAAAAACACAAAAAGATTTTCCGGTTTTTTTTGTTTAATAATTACAACAATAAAATCTTACCATCGTAAAACCAAGGCAGAACACCTACCAACTGGGGGTGTGACCATTAATAAGTTCCCAAACCAAAGATTAAAACTTGCCTTTGTATCACTTGCGTTTTGGAAAACTTTTAAACGATAAGCAAACTTTAAGAGGAGTCGAAATGGTATAGGGCGATCCAACGAACTTCGCCCTAGTGAGAGATCCATTCTTCTCTCCCGCTCCTTTGTGCGTTTGTCCTTAAGAGTTAACCTTACGTTCTTGATTATTGGTTTAAGTTCACCTTGTCTTTTAAGTTGGTCTTGTTTTATTGAAGTGTTTTTTGTGGTGCATGCGCACTCGTTCGTCTACGTCAACAAGTCCTTTGCAATCTCTTAACAACATTCCAAGGAGAAGGCGAAATCGTCGACGTGCCTACCCAATAGTCGAACCCGAGATTCGTACTATTCCTCCAAACATGGCCGATAATCGTACCATGTCTGAGCTTCTCCAAGCACCCACCGAGGGTTATGGAGAGGCCATCGTTGTGCCGGCAATCGTTGCCGCAATTTTGAACTCAAGACCGGGTTACTTCAATTGGTAACTTCGAGTCAATACTTCGGTTTTGAAAAGGACGATCCTCATTCTCACATTCGATGGTTCAACAAGATCACTTCAACCATCAAATACAAAAACGTCCCTCAAGAGGCTATCAAGCTTCTTCTTTTTCCTATCTCTCTCGAGGGTACGGCCCGGATTTGGCTTGAAAAACAACCCCCTCGTTCTATTGAAACATGGGAAGATCTAGTGTCGAAATTTGTGAATGAATTCTTTCCCCCGTCTAAAACGACAAGCTTAAAGAACGAAATCACAAAGTTTACTCAAAATTTTGATGAGTCTTTTAGCGAGGCGTGTGATCGTTTTAAGGATTTACTTCGCAAATGTCCTCACCATGGTTTTTCCGAGTTGCATCAAATTGATACTTTCTACAATGGTTTGAACCAAACCGATCAAGACTCTTTGAACAATGCCGCGGGTGGCAATCTCTTGAATCGGACTCCTAAAGATGCTTTAGCAATCATTGAGAACAAGTCAAAGGTTCGTACTTCACGTGGTAAATCCATTGTTTCCCAAGTGAATGCAACCACTTCTTGATCATCTCCCGTGAATAATTCTAGCACCGATGCTAAAATTGACAAACTCACGGAGGCTATTCAAGCATTGGTTCTTTCCAAGCAAAAGAAACTATCTTCTCCACAAACTTCTTCCCCCGCTCAAGTCAAAGCGGTGGAAGAAACTTGTGTCACTTGTGGTGGACCTCATGCTTACTATAATTGTACTACCACCGATGGTAGTCAAATTGATGTCAAAGCCGTAGTCGGGTCTTATAATCAAGGAGGTAACCAATACCGTCCTCAAGTTGACCCGAACCATCGTGCTAGCAATCAAAATGGTCCACCCGGCTTTTCTCAACCCAATAATCCAAATCGATTCAATCATCATAATCAACAACAAAGAAATCAAAATGTTCAAAATCAATTTCATGCCCCGATTAATCAATTTTCTAATCAAGGGGGTAATTTCAATCAAGGTTTTCAAGCTCATAATTATCAAGCTCCTAATGTTGCTTCAAGTAAACTTGCTAATTACATCAAAGCAAATGAGGCTAACATGAGGGGTATGCAAAACCAAATCAACACGTTGAAGAATGATTTCCAATCTTCGATGTCGAGACAAGGAAATGAGCTTAAAAACGAACTTCGAAACACAAATCAAAAGATTGAACAATCTCAAAGTAAGATTGAGAACATGTTTGCAAGTCTTATGAGTCAAATGAATCAAGCTTCTACTTCGGGTACTCTCCCGGGAAACACCATTCCCAACCCGAAGGGTGAATTAAAAGCTATTTCCACTCGTAGTGGCAAAGTAGTGAAAGGACCCTCGACTCCTATTCCTCCACCATTAAAGGAAGTGGAACGAGAACCCGAGGTTATTAATGACAAGGTGCAATCTCCAAGCTCACGAAGTACCGCACATGTCCAACCTTCGGATGTCCAACCATCAATTCCCGAGTTTGTTTTTCCTAAGAGCATTTCTAAGCCTTCAATTCCATATCCTTCAAGGCTTAGTGATCAACAACTCCGTGACAAAACTAATAATCAAATGAAGAAGTTTCTTGAGATTTTTCAAAAGCTACACTTCGATATTAGTTTCGCGGATGCTCTTCTCTATATGCCCAAGTTTGCTTCCACTTTCAAGAGCCTTCTAAGTAACAAAGAGAAATTGTTTGAGCTTACCAATACTCGCTTGAATGAAAATTGCTCGGCGGTTCTTCTAAAGAAACTTCCTGAAAAGTTAGGAGACCCCGGGAAATTTCTCATTCCATGTGATTTCCAAAAGCTAGAAGAGTGCTTCGCCTTGGCCGATCTTGGCGCTAGCATTAATCTCATGCCTTTCTCTATTTGGCAAAAGCTTTCGCTTCCCGAGCTTACACCAACACGAATGACTCTAGAATTAGCAACCCGAACGGTTACAGTTCCAAAGGGTATTGCTGAAGATGTCTTCGTGAAGGTTGGCAAGTTCCATTTCCCTGCCGACTTCGTAGTCGTTGATTTCGATGCCGATCCTCGTGTTCCCCTCATTTTGGGAAGACTTTCTTGGAAACGGCTCGAGCTTTAATTGACGTCTTCGAAGGTGAAATGACTCTTAGGGTTGGCGATGAAAAATTGGTCATTAACATTGAAAACACTTCAAAAGATCTTCTCGAGCTTGAACGAGAAGCAATTAACCAAATTGATATCATCGACGTTACACGCGATGAATACTTTCATGAAGTGTTAAATGTCCAAGGATCAATCGACTCTACTCTCGATATCTCTTCCCCCTCACTCACTCCATTTGAGGGAGGTGACTTCCTTTTGGAAGAGATCGAAGCTTGTTTATCATGTGATTCTCGTGTTGATCATGATTCAATCAATCCCGAGGAAGATATACTTCTCCTTGAGAAGTTACTCAATGATGACCCATCATCACTTCCTCCAAAAGAACTTCATAACATAGAGGTCAATTCCAATGAAAATTCTATTGAACCTCCCGAGGTCGAACTTAAGGACTTACCACCTCATCTCGAGTATGCATTTTTGGAGGGTGACGATAAGTTTCCCGTCATTATTGCCAAAGACTTGAGTGAGGAAAACAAAGCCGCTCTTCTCAAGGTTTTAAAGTCACACAAGCGAGCCATTGCTTGGAGACTTTCCGACATCAAGGGTATTAACCCGGAATTTTGTATGCACAAGATTTTGATGGAGGATGACTATAAACCAGCGGTTCAACAACAAATAAGGGTAAATCCCAAAATTCATGAGGTTATCAAACAAGAAGTCATAAAACTTCTTGATGCCGGCTTGATTTACCCTATCTCGGATAGTCCTTGGGTGAGCCCCGTCCATTGTGTGCCCAAGAAGGGTGGTATTNNNNCCTCATCTCGAGTATGCATTTTTGGAGGGTGACGATAAGTTTCCCGTCATTATTGCCAAAGACTTGAGTGAGGAAAACAAAGCCGCTCTTCTCAAGGTTTTAAAGTCACACAAGCGAGCCATTGCTTGGAGACTTTCCGACATCAAGGGTATTAACCCGGAATTTTGTATGCACAAGATTTTGATGGAGGATGACTATAAACCAGCGGTTAAACAACAAAGAAGGGTAAATCCCAAAATTCATGAGGTTATCAAACAAGAAGTCATAAAACTTCTTGATGCCGGCTTGATTTACCCTATCTCGGATAGTCCTTGGGTGAGCCCCATCCATTGTGTGCCCAAGAAGGGTGGTATTGCGGTTGTGAAAAATGATGATAACGAGTTGATTCCGACTCGATTGGTAACGGGATGGCGTGTTTGCATTGACTACCGAAAGTTAAATGACGCCACCCGTAAGGACCACTTTCCTCTACCTTTCATGGACCAAATGCTCGAAAGACTTGCGGGAAACGAATACTATTGTTTCCTTGACGGTTTTTCGGGTTATTTCCAAATTCCCATCGATCCTCAAGATCAAGAGAAAACGACTTTCACGTGCCCGTATGGAACATTTGCTTATCGTCGCATGCCTTTTGTCTTGTGTAATGCTCCGGGCACATTTCAAAGATGCATGATGGCCATTTTTCACGACATGATCGAGAAAACAATGTAGGTCTTCATGGATGATTTTTCGGTCGTTGGGAATTCGTTTGAATCTTGTCTTACCAATTTAGACAAAATGCTTCAAAGATGTGAAGATACAAATCTAAGTCTAAATTGGGAGAAAAGCCATTTTATGGTCAAAGAAGGCATTGTCCTTGGCCATAAAATTTCTAAGAGCGGGATTGAGGTCGATAGAGCTAAAATCGATGTGATTGCTAAACTACCTCCTCCCACTACCATCAAAGGTGTTCGGAGTTTTCTTGGTCACGCCGGCTTCTATCGTAGATTTATTCAAGATTTCTCGAATATATCTAGGCCTACGACCCGACTTCTTGAAAAAGAAAGTCCGTTTGTCTTCTCCGATGAGTGCATCGAAGCTTTTCAAACTCTTAAGAAAAAGCTTACTGAGGCACCGATCTTAGTTGCCCCCGATTGGGACCTACCTTTCGAACTTATGTGTGATGCAAGTGATTTTGCCATAGGTGCGGTCTTGGGGCAACGCAAAACCAAACATTTTCAGCCGATTCATTATGCAAGCAAAACGTTAACCGAAGCTCAAGCTCACTACACCACTACGGAAAAAGAATTACTAGCCGTGGTGTATGCTTTTTAGAAGTTTCGGCCATACTTGATCTTGACTAAAAGCATAGTGTATACGGATCACTCGGCTCTCAAGTATCTCTTTGCTAAACAAGATGCAAAGCCGAGATTGCTCCATTGGGTTCTCCTCCTACAAGAATTTGATATCATCATTCGTGATAAAAAAAGGAGCCGAGAACCTTGCTGCTGATCATCTTTCCCGATTGGAAAACCCTCATCAAAGTGTTCTTGAGAAAAAGGAAATAAATGAAACGTTTCCTCTCGAGACACTTAATGTGATTTCTAGTCGTGGTGATTCTAGTACCCCATGGTTTGCCGATTTTGCAAACTACCATGCGGGGAATTTCGTTGTGAAAGGGATGTCGTCCCACCAAAAGAACAAATTTTTCAAAGATGTTAATCATTACTTTTGGGACGACCCCTATTTGTTTAAAGTTTGTGCAGATCAAGTCATTCGTCGGTGTGTTCATGGCCAAGAAGCCATGGAAATTCTTAAGGCTTGTCATAATGGACCCACCGGGGAACATCATGGCCCGAACTACACCGCTCGAAAAGTATTTGATTCCGGTTTCTATTGGCCCACCATTTACAAAGACGCCCATGACTTAGTCAAATCTTGTGACTCGTGTCAACGTCAAGGAAAAATTACACAACGGGATGAAATGCCACAAAATGTCATCCAAGTTTGTGAAATTTTTGATATATGGGGCATTGATTTTATGGGGCCGTTCCCGTCTTCACGAGGGAACAAGTACATACTCGTGGCCGTCGATTATTTGTCAAAATGGGTGGAAGCCAAAGCTCTCCCAACAAACGACGCCCGAGTTGTTGTGAAATTTTTAAAGTCTCTCTTCGCTAGGTTTGGAACTCCCCGCGCCATCATTAGTGATCGCGGTACTCACTTTTGCAATGACCAATTTGCAAAGGTCATGCTCAAGTACGGTGTCACTCACCGTATTGCTACCGCTTATCACCCACAAACAAGTGGTCAAGTGGAAGTTTCAAACCGAGGTTTAAAGCAAATTCTTGAAAGGACCGTAGGCGAGAATCGTGCCTCTTGGTCGGACAAGTTAGATGACGCTTTATGGGCTTTTCGTACGGCTTACAAAACACCCATCGGGTGTACTCCGTATAAGCTCGTATATGGAAAAGCGTGTCATTTACCGATCGAGCTCGAGCATAAAGCTTATTGGGCCCTTAAGCATGCCAACTTCGATCTCAAGTCCGCGGGTGATCATAGGAAAGTTCAACTCAATGAATTAAATGAACTCCGTGATCAAGCTTACGAAAACTCTTTGATCTACAAAGAGAAAACAAAGAAGATCCATGACTCCAAAATCAAGAACCGCGTTTTCAACGTTGGTGATCGAGTCCTTCTTTTCAACTCTAGGTTGAAGATCTTTTCGGGAAAGCTTAAAACCCGATGGACTGGACCATATACCGTTGCTCAAGTTTTTCCATATGGCACTGTCGAGTTGTCTCAAACCGATGGGCCAAACTTTAAAGTTAATGGTCATAGACTGAAGCATTACTTTGGAGGGGACATACCGTCGATGGTTGTCCCGGATCTCCAAACTATCCCCATGAACCAATGAATGCGGGGATCGAGTCAAGCTAGCGACTCGGTGAACAAAAACAGTAGCATGGCATGGGTTCTCACCCATGATTCTGATTTCTCTCTATTTTCTTGAATAAGTGTAGGGGAATTTCCTCCACCTGTTGCTTCTTGTGTAATGTTTCAAAATTTCCCTTCGATCGTGATGATTGGTGTGCCTATTTTCAAACAAGCCGGCCAATATCCGATCTCGTTTCAAAAGATTATCAAGGGAAATTGTTTTAAATCCTTTTGTGAAAAAAGAATTTCGTTTCCACACTTGGCTAGTAGTATTATCTTTTTCTGTTTAAAAGTTTCGGCTAAGTGCCGGTACTTTGAATATTGGGGACAATATTCAATTCTAAGTGTGGGGGGGAAATTCTAGCCGAATTTGATCACAAATGTACTTTCTAGTCCCAAAAGTACCCCCGTTTTGGCCAAAATTTTAAAATTTTTGGCCCAAAAAAAAATCACTTTGAATAAGAATTGTATAGAAAAGAAAGTGCTTGGCACTAACTCGAGATAATGGTTATCAATCCACCACGTTCAAATCACTTAAGGATTGGCTAATCCTGGAGCAAACGGCTCTAGGTAAAGATTTATCAAATCCGTTGATGGCTTACAATTTGCCAAAAATTGTATGGAATTCAACTCACCATATCTTTAATAGTGAAGAGTTGGCTAGCCCACAAAGTTATGGCTTGTGGTAAAGGCAAAAACCATATTCGTTAATCAACTCACCATGATCATATCAAAGAGTTGACTAGTCCAGAAGCAAACGGCTTTTGGTAAAGACAAATCAAATCCGTTCATAGCTTATGGTTTGCTAAAAATCATTCGGTTATCAGTGTACCACAGTCCTTACTTGAACCGAAACATTGGCTACTCCAGAAGTGATGGCTTTTGGTAAAGAGACTTCAAATCCATTACTTTTCAAATAAAAGGGGTTTACTTCATTTTCATTACTTCATAATTGCTAGGGACTAGCAATCGCTCAGTGTGGGGGATTTTGATATGTGTGTTTTTACACATATCTTTTCCTCCGTTTTACGAGTCAAAATAACCAAAAACCCCTAAAAACAATCAAAGAATGTTAAAAATATCTTTGGAAGGTGGTTTTGAGTGTTTAAGGTACAAAGGATTAAAAACAAACGGAAAACGAAACAAAAATACACAAATGTCTAAAACAGTCCCTGAACTTTGCAAAATTGTCAAAAATAATCCCTGGGGCTAAAACTTTGGAAAATCATCAAAAATGACCTTTGTGTATTAAATTTTGGCAAAAACGATTTTTGTGTGAAAAGTTTGGGAAATTTACATATTTGGTCCCTTCAAGTTGCAATGTTGAATTTGCAAATATTATCCTCGGGAATAATCATTGGAAGTTTGCATCAAAGGACACTTTGGAATTCAAAATTACATATAGTGTCCTTGTTGAAATGCGTGATTTGCAATTTCAGGTGCTTGGCTTTTGGTGAATACACCTCCTTGTGCCTTATTGAGTTAAAAAGTAAAAAAACCAAAATGATCTCTTAACGCAAAGTGCCTCCCCAGTTATGTTATCAATACCCCAATAAGCGCTCATTATGTTTTTACCCAAAGCCTCCATCGTACCATATATTCTTTTATTTATAACTCGGAAGATTAAGAATTAATAGTCGTAGATAACGGGTCAGAAATCTTTCTATTCCAGATTCAATCTTCTCCCCTGCAGAGAGTTTAGTTCGGCGCCCAAGACTGCATAAGCAACAATACATTCACGCATATCCCATTGCACCTTATTCTTAAGTATCCATGTTGTCCAG
>LBNU01036062.1:0-25664 GCA_014162995.1 Artemisia annua | reverse complement strand
GCCCGTTTGGTTTGTAGATGGGTTTAGATTAGGAGTTGGGGTTGATGAAAAAGTTGTAGATTTGGATTTGGATTTTGATTTGATGTAGGAAAGAGAAAATATATTATAAAAAGATAAATTATTATTTTATAAATTTATATATAATTTTTTTATTAAATTAATTATATTTAAATGTAGTGAGAAGAGAGAGATAGAGAGAAAAAAATGAAGGGTCCCACTCTTGTCATAAAACCCTTCACTCCCCCTATCTTTTCTACATCCCCAAATATTTATCCTACAAATCCAAACCCAAGTTCTTTAAACACAACCAAACATATCTTTTGCATTAATTAAATCCTAAACCCACCAAAACCCCACATACCAAACGGGCCCTAAGTAATGAAGGGATTTATAGTAAAAGATGGATTGATTGGTACTGCTATTTATATAAGGTTGTTTGGCGTTGCTTATTGGAATTTATATTATTCTTTATAGGGACCAAGATCGCGTTTGGAAAACCCATATACTAACAGATGGTGCCACATTTATCAGGCTGCAACAAGGTATAGGTGTCCTTACATATTCAACTAGATTGGCTTATTGCCTTTATTAGTTTACGCTTATGGACATTATTATATATTCAACTAGATTGGATTACGACCGGGCAAAAAGTGTAATTCCCGACAGAAATGGTTTATTAACAGTGACTTGATGTCGATATCGGTACATATACAAATCATAATGTCCCGATAGAAAGTGGTTCAGTGTTAGAAGTTATTGTTCATACAAATGATAGAAACCGCCAGAAGTAGTTTATGGAATTGCAGGTAGCCAGGTACACTGTAATGCATGCATACATGAATATATATATATATAGATGTATATATATATAGTTATATACACATAACAGATACTTGCAGGTGATTTGTCTTAATCATTGTTACTCTGTTCAGGAGATTAATGAATTATATGGACTGGACTAGAACTTTGAGCAGCCCATTCCGTACTATGATATAGCTAACACTTTGAATTTTATGCATTTCTAGGTATCCCTTACCCAACCATCTATTAAGTGCTCATATTATGAACTTTATGCTGATTTTTTTTTTTTTTTTTTTTTTTTTTTTTTTTTTATTTTCATAAAACATTTTTTTGTTTTTCTTTTTTTTTGAATTGCAGAAAACAGTATGTCTAGATCTATACTGTATTTGAATCTTTAAGAGATATTGCTGGTAAGCTTCCCAATTTAGGTGGTTCCAATGGGGTTGGCGATCTCACATGGTTGCAATTTATTACTCGTATAAACAAAGAAAGAAGGCTTTACTCTTTCTTTTTCGTTTATTGTGCTACTGCTACTGTATCAAACTTCCATGGCTTCTTTCTCTTCTTCACCATCCCGACAAATAAAACCAGATCCACGTTCAGAAAAATGCCTAAAAACAGATTTTGACTTTCAAATAAGATACTACAGATGCCTTTCTAGGGGGGCAAATTACAAAAATATCTCAAATATCCAAGAAATTTACACTACAATTTTTTTGGGTGAGGGGGCACGTGCCCACCCGGCCCCCCTGTAACTCCGCCTCTGCCCTTACCCAACCATCTATTAAGTGCTCATATTATGAACTTTATGCTGATTTTATTTTTATTTTTTTATTTTTTTATTTTTATTTTTTTTAAAAATTTTTGAATTGCAGAAAACAGTATGTCTAGATCTATACTGTATTTGAATCTTTAAGAGATATTGCTGGTAAGCTTCCCAATTTAGGTGGTTCCAATGGGGTTGGCGAGGACAGATTTGCAAGTAAATGAAGGTTTGTACAATTCACTTTACTACACTGAGTTATAATTTCTACTAGACATATTTACTTTTAACTTTTGGTGATTTTGATTTTGATACTTTGGTGTAAGCATCAAACTTGCTGATGATGTTCATAATTACAGCGATGAAGGTGCAAAAAGGGACAAGACGGACAGGCAAAGAAGAATGATTTACTGCAGATTGTTTGCAGCCAGAGCCGTCCCATTGATTTGGGGGGCCCGGTGCGAAATCACAAATGAGGCCCCCATAATCCAAGTCTTTCACTCTTTTTATATGTGACCTAAAGTTTGTCTTCTATTTTTTGTATGTGGCCCGGTTAAACTTTGATAATATTTAACAAATACACTAAAAATTCAAAACGTTTATATATAAAACTTTAAATATTAATGAATGTATACTAAATTGGGGGCCCCTTACAAAGNAAGAAACACCGTTAGGCTTATCGAGGGATTGTTTCCCCCGATTATCCTCCGGCGTTAGAGTAAGTAATCGTAGTTTTTAGGGTTTAGGAGTTGGGGTTGCGTATTGAATCGTACCTTTGCGAGGGTTAGGGTCCCCTCTATTTATAGGCGTGTAACCGATAAAGGTTACTTGTTCCTTACTCCAAGGCGTATCCGCCTATATCGGATATTTGGTAAATATCCTCCTAGTTTAGAAGATATCATTAATCCATTCCATAAATACGTATTAAGCTTTGGGCCTCGTGGGCCGGAGCTACGTATTCACATGCATTACGGCCCACGCATTGTGGGCTATCGCATCAGTATTGTTTACCGGGCGGGTCCGTGATCCAGTGTAGACTATACGTCATCATTATACATACCCGATCCCACACCTTTCACATAAAAATACGTAAATACCCTTGTCTTCTTCCCTAACAAGCCAAAGCCATCAAACACGTTAATAGAACATCTACAACTAACAAATTTGCATCCACAAGACTAAACTAAACATAAAAAAGCCCAAACCACCTACTCTCCTCCTTTTACCTCTAGAAGTCGTGGTTCTTCAAAAACACAAAAATCTGGGTGATACACATTTAAACTCCGTAGCCAATTTTCAGTCGAGTTCATCAAGGAGCTGACCTTTTTAATACCATGAAGGCCACTTTGGGTCCAATCAGAATTCTTAAACTTGTAAACAGCAAGTCCAAAGATCGGTAACGATAGACGACACGTCATCCCACCATCATGAACTTCAGTTACAGTTGACCATGAAGATGCAGCTTATCCCCATCCGTACCTGAATCACATGAGAAAGTTTGTTCCACCATCTAGAACGATGTGGAAAAGAACACATAAAGATCAGACCGGAGCATGATTTGGACGTTGGTGATGTTTATATTCATTTTCTTAGCACGACCGGAACATTGTTGGAGGTTAAGGTTGTTGTTGGATGGTGGTTGTGGTGGTGATGTGTTCAGGTCGAAGTTGATGATGAAATGCGTGAATGAAGATTGTGATGATGTGTTTGTTAATGTAGTTGAATTATTGTTGGTAGTAGAAGATAAGATGTGAGGAATGTCTAATTAATCCTTAAGAACCCATATTAGTTATGTATAATGAAAAGAAATGCATAGTTTAGTAAGAAGAATGACAATAAAAAAAGTAAATTATGTAGAATGAGTCGTTTTTTTAAGTACATTAAGCATTTATGACTTTTACCCTTCTGGATAAAGTATATGGGTTCTTGCACTGTTAGGATTCACTAGAGCCAAAAAATAGGCGGGTTGTATAATGGGTCAAATTGAGAAATTTCGTGCAGGTCAGGTTTATCTGAATTATGTTTGTCTTATAATAGTCAAGAACCTTTACTTTACTTAAAAATTCGACATTCTATAACTAACTTATACAATAAAGTTGATCAATATCAAAGTTTACAACCCTTATGTACTTTGGTAGCTTGGTTCATGATGATTTGGTTGTTTCTGTTTGTTAACGGCCTCACCACCTTGGTGGTTTTTTGGTTTGTACTTATTCACGAGGGCTTTGCTTTGCAAAAAAAAAGTATTTGTAGTTGACTTTTGCAGCTTCTTCTATGTAAAAAATGTAGACTTTGTAATAAGTTTAACTGCTGGAAACAGATATATAATCCAATTAATAGGATAAGTATTACTAAATCGCGTATCTTTGAACCCTGGAAATAACATGTTTTTGTCAAAATTTGCATAAAAGAACTTTATAGCAAATCTACTTCAAATCTAGAAGCAAAAGAATCTCAAAACAAATACATAAATCAGGTTTAAGTTTTGCTCAGGTTCAATTGGTATAAAAAATCTATCATGCCAAAAATTGGCATTCAGAACGAGGAATTATATTATCATCATCGCAAACCATTATACCATTTTCCATTCAAATACAAAACAAAAAAAGAAAAATGAAGTTAAACTAAACAAAAAAAAGAGGCTCAGACACGCACAAATTCGGTCATCAAATGATGTTTTTCTAAATTAATAGAAAAGCATAACATAATCAGCATCGAGAAATGTTTTCTTTCTTCATTGCCAAAAGAATACTAGGAAAACCTGATATAAAAACACGTACAATGGATTTATCCAACAGAGATCGATTTTAGGATTGACGACAAGATTGGTAAACTGTGACCCCTGATGGTTTAAATACATATATGAAGAAGAACCCTAATTGTATTTAAAGCCTAACAATGACAATAGGCCCAATAATCTACTTGTATCATGAAGATCGGAAGCAACCCATATGGTTTGGACATGGATAAGTGAATAAGACTATGACCTTGTTTACTTTTTTCTCTTAGCCAAAGTGGGTCCCCCTTCCCTTAGTACCACTGAATGGGGAAGTGTTCATATATTTTGGCTTGCGAATACAGATGAAACAACAGAAAAATAGGTCATACTCAATAAAAGAAATAATATTAAATGCATGGGTCCTACCAATTCCTTCCACTAAAGTAAAAAGAAACACACCCTATGTTTATTGGGTGGGTTGACAACCCAACCTTATGAAAATAAGTACAAATATATTATTTTTATAATGTTGTATACAATCAAGATCCCCAACTCAGATCACTTGGCAACCCAAGATCCCCAACCCAATCCGCCTTTGTGGCTAGTTTTTTATTATTTTTTTGGTTGTGTAGGTGAAGAAAAAAGAATGTATTCGTTGGGTTGTTGATAAATTTTAGAAAAATATAGATTGGTTGTATGTATTAGTTGTGTAGATGGATGAAAGAGAAAATAATATTTTATTAAGGGATTGGGTTGTAATAGATTATTGATAAAGATAGTCTAAGTGATAACATAACCATGGCCTATGGACTACGCATTAACTCACCGAATTAAGTAAGAATTAAATGCAAATATGACTTGGTAAGAAGTAAACATGAACGAGTGTATGTTTTCCTTGTTTAGGTTACCTAGTGAAGCAAGTTCGTGACACAGATGTAGATGGCCTAACTAGAGTGCAGCAACAAATTTCGACCATTTTGCATGTTCATACTAAAATGTGTACCTAGACATGTTTGAACTTGACATACTTTGTAAGGATATCAAGGTGTTCAACGATTAGAACACTTGGTAAGACAGTGGTGGGATTATATAAAAAGGTTTTATTGTGTAAAAATTGTAAATGATTACACAGTGAGATTTGCTTACTAAAATAGTAATTAGCAATATAGCTCAAGGCCTCAAACACCTCGTACAATAAAAGAACAACATAACTAAGCAAAAGGTGATCACACGATTCGCACTAAGCTTATTTATGTTTTCAACAAATGTGCATGGTATGTTGAAGTGGTTCGATCTGGTCTGACAAATGAACACGGTATGAAACAAAGAGAGAAATGTTGGTTAATAATCACCACTATACTTCAAAATAGAGTGTTAGTTTAGTATTTTAGTCCTCAAAATACAAAAAAAGAAATGTTGATTCTATCTTGACTAGGACTCGATATCTAGCTTGATATCGGTAAAGATTGTAAGTGATATTGTAAGGTTTTCTCCGTTAAGAAAGGAGCTTGTTGACAGAGTAAAGGATATTCTCGGGTTGGATACTCGGGGAGTGGAGTAGGGCGAGGAAGGAAGCTTGGTTACCGAACCACTATAAACACCCGTGTCTTGGTTTGATCTTTTTATTACTTACTTATTGCTGTGCATTTATATTTAGGGCTAATACCAAATTAAAGCATCATACTTGTAAAAAAAAAACTGTTTTGAGTAGCGAACTTTTTTTTTCCTCATTGGTGTACTAAACTTGCATTTTATTGCCAAAAATACGTACTTTGGACGTTTTTGCCCCTCAAGTTATTAAAAAGTCAGGGGCAAAAATGTCATAAAAAGGTCAGAAAATAGTACAAAGTACGTATTTTTGGCAATAAAATGCAAGTTTAGTACACCAATGAGGAAAAAAAAAGTTAGCTATTCAAAACAGCTTTTTTTGACAAGTATGATGCTTTAATTTGGCATAATATTGTGTGATTGTTATTGTTTATTGTCGTCGTTTACGTTCATATAAAGTTTTGAAATTATAAAATTTTAAAACGGTAAAAACTATTCAACCCCTTATAGTTTTCCACAATTCGGCTTCAAGATGGTGGGATATTGGTGATTTTCCGGAAGACATAAACGGCTTAATCACGAGGTGTGATTCGTTAGCCCTCAACAACCACACAAAAATTTGTTTAGACGTTATAAATCAAATGACATCTTGGATTCTATGGTGTTATAGAAACTGTCTTAGTATTTTAGTCCTCAAAATACAAAAAAAGAAATGTTGATTCTATCTTGACTAGGACTCGATATCTAGCTTGATATCGGTAAAGATTGTAAGTGATATTGTAAGGTTTTCTCCGTTAACAAAGGAGCTTGTTGACAGAGTAAAGGATATTCTCGGGTTGGATACTCGGGGAGTGGAGTAGGGCGAGGAAGGAAGCTTGGTTACCGAACCACTATAAACACCCGTGTCTTGGTTTGATCTTTTTATTACTTACTTATTGCTGTGCATTTATATTTAGGGCTAATACCAAATTAAAGCATCATACTTGTAAAAAAAAAACTGTTTTGAGTAGCGAACTTTTTTTTCCTCATTGGTGTACTAAACTTGCATTTTATTGCCAAAAATACGTACTTTGGACGTTTTTGCCCCTCAAGTTATTAAAAAGTCAGGGGCAAAAATGTCATAAAAAGGTCAGAAAATAGTACAAAGTACGTATTTTTGGCATAATATTGTGTGATTGTTATTGTTTATTGTCGTCGTTTACGTTCATATAAAGTTTTGAAATTATAAAATTTTAAAACGGTAAAAACTATTCAACCCCTTATAGTTTTCCACAATTCAGCTTCAAGATGGTGGGATATTGGTGATTTTCCGGAAGACATAAACGGCTTAATCACGAGGTGTGATTCGTTAGCCCTCAACAACCACACAAAAATTTGTTTAGACGTTATAAATCAAATGACATCTTGGATTCTATGGTGTTATAGAAACTGTATTTGCTTCGACTTGAAACTGCCGAGAAATGATTCTCTTTTGGAAGAGAATAAGGTTCTTTCTCATCGTTGGATAGTTAATAGGAGTAGAAAATCGAATATCAGTTAGTTGGTTGGAATGGACCTTGGATCCTGAAATTTCTTGTAAAAACACACCATGTAATCTCTTTTTTGTTGCCGTCTTGTTAGGGGTGTAATAAAATCACCGTTCAAAATTTTTTTTAGTAGACATAAAAGTATATGCTTTTATTAGTTTAGGAAAATAGTTGTCAATTCTTACTTTTGTATAATCCAATTGCATGCACGTTTTATTTGTAGTCTTTGTTTTCTATATCGCTACATGAATACTTCAATATATAAGAATGCGACATTCTTATCTCAAAAAATTTTGGCCCCAAAATAAAATAGTCAAACTCCGCCGCTGCTCTCCATAACCATATAATTAGTCACACCTTTGGATATTGAATAGGAGCAACCTTGCTCGTCCCTTGTGGACCGAGTGGATCATAAATTCAATGTCCTCTTGTAATAACACATTGTAGTACTAGTTGTTTATTTTGCTTCTAGCTTGTGCCTTAATAATTTTGTCATTCAAAAAAAAAAAAAAAAAAACAAAATAAGGCTGTTTGTAGTAGGAAGCACGATCGGCTAGGCGATCGATCGCCCCTACGATCGCCTGTTTTTTTTGCCAAACGATCGAGCAGACGACCTTCATTCGTCCAAGTTATGTGTGTTTATTTGTTTTGAAACTTGGGCCGGGCTAAAAAAAAAAGAAATATATTGATTGTGTGTGTTTAATGTATGGGGGTGTGTGTTTACAGTAAGTAGAAGATGAAGTTAATTTTTTTTTTTTTTTTTTTTTTTTTTTTTTTTTTTGGTTTTGTATTTTTTTTAATATTTTTTTAAAGTTTTTAATAATAGAAAGAAAAGAAAAAATAAACATGTCATGAAAATAAAATTATGTTATTATTTGAAAAAAGTTTAAAAAATAAATAAGTAGATGAAGGTCGTCCTTTAGAGCTGGCAATTTCGACACGAAACACGAAAACACGACACGACACGAAATTAACAGGTTTCGTGTTTGGCTTATCGTGTTTCGTGTCGTGTTCGTGTTTGTGTAAGATGACACGATAAGATAACGTGTCGTGTTCGTGTCAAGACCTCGTGTAACCTGTTAAGACACGATAAGACACGATAAGACCTGTTAAGACCTGTTAAAACCCGTTAAAACCTGTTAAGACCTGTTAAAGACCTGTTAAGACCTGTTAAAACCTGTTAAGACCTGTTAAAGACCTGTTAAGACCTGTTAAGATTTCGTGTTTTAGCGTGTCAAGACATGTTAAGACCTCTTATCGTGTCTTATCGTGTCGTGTTCGTGTGACCTGTAAATTTTCGTGTTCGTGTTCGTGTTTTAAGATCTGACACGATTAGCTTATCGTGTCGTGTTCGTGTTAGGGCTTAACAGATCCGTGTCTTATCGTGTTCGTGTCGTGTCGTGTCGTGTCGAACCTGTTATGCCAGCTCTATCGTCCTTACTGTGGAACCCAATCGTCTGTAGGTCGTCAGTAAGAGAAAGCTGACGTGATGGATAAAATAAAGTTCAATCCTCCCTTCCTACTGTGTCGAGCCTAAGGTTAAAAAGATAAGTTTGTCGTGGTATAAAGTAACAATATAATATTCCCGTATTATCTGTTGAACTCTTTGTTTACTAGTCATTTTCGTGTGGAAGAATATAATATCTGGAAAATAATATCCTATCACTTATTATTAAACACGTCATACCATGTAAACAATGTTTTGATAAGAAATCAGACATTTGATGTTTGTTAAACGCAGTATCAGCATTGATTTTAGATTTAACTTTCGTTTACCGTTCACACCATTGTTTGAGTGAAAAATAGAATGCAAAAAAATGTCAATCTAGATCATTGATAGGTTCTAAAAACTTACTATAATTAATCATCATCCAGACGTGTCTCTTTTACATGGTAATGTGAGAAGGTTATGAATTTGGATATTGCGATCCTCCTTACTACTTGTGTTTACGAGCTTTTATAACTTTTAAGATCGGCAACTTAGGCTCAAATATTTCCCTAGATTACCTAACCCAATATAGTAAGCCTTGGTTGTGTTGTCTACTTAGCGATCATGGGATTAAAAGTTATGATAAGGTCGGTATTAAAGAAAAACTAGGAGAGCAAATGATGTTTATCAAGGTCACTTCAGTTCTTTAATAAAGCATGCTATTAAACGTCAAGGCTATAACCTCCGCTAGGTTGAAAGAATTGCAAATGATTCACGGTATGCAATGATGGAATCAAAGCACTTATGTATATCCACAGTCTTTGGAGGAACCTTTTTGTAAAGCACAAATTAAAGATGTAATCAAGTGGTTTGCTTTTCTCTAATGACTTTAAACTTTACTAATGTGTCTTTTTCTTTGTTTTTGAAAAAACTAGTATCACATGTAAGATGTGTTAACGGGTAGACCGATTGAATCAGAAGATTATTTTAATCGACTTAATTAGAAGCTCTAATAACTACATCCACAAAGGATTTACAAAAAGAAATCCACAAAAGAGATGTGTCATGTGTTGATTGGTATGCTTGAATATGTTTTCCCTCTCTTTTCTTTGCTCCAGCAATCAACACATGACACAACTATTTTGTGGATTTCCTTTTGTAAATCTTTTATGGATGTAGTACTACTCTTAAATATATTAGATTTTTTTTTCTTTTATTATTATTATTTTTTAGAATGGCAGTTTGATTAAAAGCTAGCAAGAGCTAGAATAAGTACAAGGGAGACGGGGATAGAGCGCTACAACACCACTCTATCCAATTTAAAGATAACATCCTACCTCTACTAAGGATCCAATTAAAAGCCAAGAGCCCAAGAGCTTAATGTCATTAAGTATATGAGGCTTTGTTTGGCCCCTTAATGGAGAAGACCACATTGTTTTTATATTTCCATAAGGACTAAATTGTTGTTTGGACCACCGCATCTAAAAACCTTGAATGCTTTTTTATTATAGAGGGAACTTGACAAGTTTAATTGAAGAGACCAAACTATAACATATTTCTTTTAGTATGGCAAATTCATATTTTCATTTAATATTCTTACTAATAATGCATAACAGTACAAAATTAAATGTAAATATTGAAAATGTACTTGTGGCTAAATTTTTGGAGGGCCACGAGTCCACGACCTCTCCCGGTCCCAATAAGTTCTGCTCTTTTTGCTAGGACATGGGCATGGAGATACATTGGGAATTCGCCACCATTTGAATATTTCCTTCTACATTTCACTTGCAAGTTGCAACTAATAATAAGCTTCACATAAACTTTCAGCTAGCTGCAATAATAAAAACTAAATTAGTGATGGAGCTAGCTCATGCTACCATTTGATAAAGGGTGATGATACTTCCACATATACTTTTACTTCTTCCACATACATTTTAGCAGGGGCGGAGCCAAAGCCTGGCTACCTGTGGCACGTGCCACATATGGGTTCGCCAGGTGAGGTGAAATAGAGGTATCTTAAAATGGGAACCACAAAGCATTTAAATAAGAAGAAAGGAAAACATCATAAAGATTAAGGAAACAAGTGAAAAGGGATCTCAAAATCCTGCTATAATGGAGTCGTTTTTTCTTTGACAAAGATGATGACCCATAAGTCCATAACCCAATGTCTTAATTTTATAGTTAAAGGCTTGATTTTATTTGTTGTTATAATTTGACCCTCATATTTTCATAAATTGTCAAAACTGGACACATATCTATATTATAATTATTGAACTTTTTGAAATGTCACATATAGTTTTGATAAATAAAGAGATGTTGCAACTATTTAATCTTACAAGAACTAGCTCAATATTTCTTCTGGAAAAAGTAAAGATGTATTAACTTTTAAATAAGAAAAAATAGAAGTTAGTCATGAATTTAAGTATTCATGTAATCGTAAAAATCAACTTTAAGTGGCATGAAGTGAACTTTGATATTGGTTAAATGTGACCAAAAGTTTGAATAATGTCATATGTCAAAGTAAAGATGTTAAAGTTTTATAATAGGTGATGACTTTCTGCCGTTAAAATAAAAGGTGATGACTTTATAAACAATTGTTTATTGTCGTATATTATAAGAAAAGGTAACATAAGGTGTTAGCAACAAACAATTATCTCATGAATTCTAATAAGCCATAAGTAACTCTAGAGGTTGATGTAAAACAATAACCGAAGAAGTTGATGTAAAAACTTTAAATACTTATTATTTGATATATAACATTTGTTTTTCCATTTCATTAGTGCACTTGTGTTAAAATTAGACCTTACCAAACCTCACATATTAACTTGAAATTTCATTGATACGACTAGATCAAGGAACCACGTTAGTTTTATAGCGGGGTAAAAAAAATTTGTGCCACACATGTTTAATATTCCTGGATCCGCCACTGCATTTTAGTTGTATGATCTAGTGGTCCCCACTAAATGTATGTGTAAATTTATGTGGAAGAAGTAAAAGTGTATGTGGAAGTATCACCACTCTTTGGTAAAATAGTTGGGTTGGTATAATAGCGCGCCATGTGTTAAAAAATGAATACTCAAGACTATTTTGTGCAACTCTCCAGATCAGGTCAAAAAACTGGAAGAATTGGAAGAGCTCTCCAAATTAACCGCATATCTGACACTAATGGAGGGAATGTAAATTATTTTGCACTACTAATCAGTCAAGGCCATGCGCAAGCAATCAAGCACATCACAGAAAATTTCATATGTGAAAAGCTAAATGTACGCTTCTGGGATATTATTGATTTTATCTTGATGCAGCAAAATTCTACCCTACAAGCTAGGTCAATGTCCTCTTTTTTACTTGCAGCTATGAGTATCTCCCAACAAGGATGCACCTAGAATCCTAGATAAGTGTGGCATTGATCTTTACTTTACTAGATGTCCATGTTGTGATGAAGATGTTGAAACCAAATTGCATTTTTAGTGAAATGTCAAGTGCTAGAGGCGTTATGGGAATTGAGTCTGTTTTCAAGTATGTGGAACATGCAACAACTGGCGATCACCAATCTATATGTAAGACCTTAATTTCTACATCTTGAATCTAGGCCAAGTCCTCACCGACAAAGAAACATCTTTAAGGTTATAATTCATACCACTCTTTGGCTAAGTTATAAATAGGAACACTATGATCTTCGACGTTGCTCCAAGTATGTTGATCTCCTATAGATGCGCGTAAACTTAAACTGGATAGAATAACTGAATTTGCAACCGAAGTTCATATATCCTCCAGACCGCCGTTAAAGAAATTTATCTAGAATATTACTATTCATTTTTACTACATATAACCACATATATTCTTTCTTTCAATATCTTACGGTCGGTTGAATGAATGAAATTCTTGAAGACATAGTCTAATTTAAGTCATAAAGTTAGTCAAAGTTTTTGTTACTTAGATTATAAGGAAAGTAGAGATCGACGGCACAGACAATTTCTAAATGTGGCAATTCTCGACATGACATGATAAATGATACGAAGTTAGATAGGTTTGGGTTGAAGATAAATGTTTAGGTAAAAAACATGTCAGCCTGTCTAACTCGTTTAATAAAGGGTCGTGTTTAGTTGAGTAGTTTTAAAAATGTCAACCCGTAAACCCGTTTAAGTATATAAGTATCTAAAAAATATATAACGTTGATTTTATGTTGCATGTGGATTAAAGGCATTTTGTTATGTACTTAATAAGACAATGATTTACGATTATAACTCATATCATTGAAATTGTTGTATATTTATTTATACGTTACGTACATTATTTTCCGATTTAAACTTATTGAATTGTCAAACCACTAAACTTCTTCACTGCTTCATCTATTTATTTAAACAGGTTAAACAGGTTACACATTTATACATGTCTTAACACAATTAATAAATGGCTCGTGTTTTGATTGAGGTTATACTAATACGCCAACCTGAATAATTAAATCAACCGAACACAAATCGCCACACCTAACAATTCCACACATATAGTGATATTATTTTCTTATCACTCAACCCAATTAATAACTTTTGTCATGCGGATGTTGCAACAAATGGCTCAATTTTGTATAAGAAATAACATAACAATTTTTCTATGAATCTAAATAGAAATTCTAGGGTAGAAGGAAAAACTCTCAAACTACACACTTAGGGCTAAATCAATAATCCTTGGATTCTTAATATATAGGATTAGTCAACCGAATCCAAAGTGGTTAAAATGATATATGATCCAATAGTGGCTTGCATGAATTCCTTGTAGCATCTCTATAAATCTTTTCACTAGCATCTTGCCGGTTGCTAGTAGTGTTCTAATATACTGTTGCCTTGCCTTCCAGAAAAAATAAACATCAATTACGTGTATTGTAATTTGCTCAAAAAATAAAAATAAAAATAGCGTTTATCGTAATAATAAGGTTAAGTATGTCAGTTTATCAATTATAAAAGTCTAAAGCCAACAGAGCTAGCTAGATGTTATCACCAAATCAAATTTACTTGTGACCGAGTAGATTTAGTTCGCTTAAGCTCATATACAAAGATGTAGAAACTAGAAAGCATAACCATATCAACACAGTATACCATGTAATTAACTAATCGTCACCACTCACCAAACCTGTACCAGCTATATATCACGTCCCACTTAACTGGTTTGTCGTCCGATGTACTTATTAGGTAGCCTTCCAACCAAAAAAGCTTGTGATCTCAGTAAACAATCGATGTATATAGTAAATGAACTCTTAGGTTACATTAGAGCGTGTGTATATATGTCTTTCCCTTAAAGAGAACGTGCCAACTATATATCTGTATAGTTATTCTACAATGAATTAACTTTATCCGTTAACATCTTAGAAGAAACCAATAGTTCATGCCGGTTTAGCTACATGGTCAGGATGATGGAGAAATCTAAACTTGCAAATTAGAGATATAGTGGGTTAAGTTAGGTAATGAACTTCCGAGTAAATCGAATCCTTTTTTTTTTTTTTTTTTTTTCATAATGAAATTTGTTGTTAAAAAAAAGTAAATGAAGTAATTAATAATTGCACATGCTTTTCTAGAGAGCTTCGTTTATTCGAACAAAACTTAATTTGAAGGTTTTGTTAGGAGAAAAAGAAGCTAGCAAATATCAATCGTAAGCAATGACGATACTATTTCTTTTATAAAGAGAAGTAACATATTAATATTTATGTGGGGAATGGCCAATGTGGTCTAAAAAATGTAACTTTCTTTCCCACTTCATTAATCATTTTAATGGTGACGAGTTGAAATAATGATACTTGAAAGGTAAGTTTTTGTTGGTAGGAGATGATGTATGCACCTTTGTTACCTATTGATTGGATTACCTTAATGTGATGTGAGTTCCACTATGCTTCTTTATCCTAAAACTTAATTTACAAAAGGCAAATTAATATTTAACTGTTCTGTGGATATATATATTTTATTGATTCAATATATAAACCTAAGTTTCTAGTTTACTGAGTATTACTGCATTTACTGATTGATAACGTCATTATCAATTATGTGGCAACATTTTTTATTCAGATGACACCGTGTCACATTCGTATAATTCAGTTCTAATGATTTAGTACGTCATTCTGGTTTTAGGATTTTAAGAGCTGTAACTAGGTTTCTTTTATAAACGAGGAGATACTACACTGCGTATGCTGTGTGCAGATCATTAACAAAGACTTCAAAAAAGACAAACATAAATTCCGCGTTTAGTTTGAGAAAAAAAATCCTAATTTTTAATTTTCATAATGTTTCACAATATTAGTTGATAATTAGGCCTAAGCCCGATTTTTGTAGCTTTAGAGCTTCAAGAAACTTTTTGTGCTCTTCGTGTGTCCACTTTTCCCTTTGTTTTTTGATTGTGTATGGCTTCCGAGACTTGAGAGCATAGTCTTCACATGGAGTAAATTGTATTATACGATAATATGAGATATGATTGAGAGAATGACTGTGTATTTGATTGATTGATTCTGACATAATACATTGTACATAAATATACATGGATAGAATCTTCTAGGCATGGGCTTGAGCCCGATATACAAAGCAAATACATATTCGGGCTAACACTCCCCCGCAGTTGGAGCGGGAGGGCAACGGACGCTCAGACTAGAACGAAATTCTTCAAACAAAGCTGACGGTAAGCCTTTGGTGAAAATGCCGGTATACTGGTATCGAGAAGGAATATGAAGCACCGAACTTGACTAGCAGCAACCAAGTCCCGAACGAAATGAATATCAATCTCTATGTGTTTAGTACGCTGATGCTGAACTGGATTACAAGATAAATAAACAGCACTAACATTATCACAGTATACAAGCGTAGCGGAAGACAAAAGAGTATCCAGTTCACGAAGTAAATTTCGTAACCAACAAGTTTCAGCAACGGCATTAGCAACCCCACGATACTCTGCCTCTGCACTCGAGCGAGAAAGCGTCAGTTGACGCTTAGAGGACCACGAGAGTAAGTTGTTGCCATGTTCCTTCACGTCCATATAGTTTTGTTCTCATAAGGAAATGACTCATCAGCCAAGCCTAAATAGGTCAGATGATGGTCTTTAAACACTAATCTCCTCAAAGAGGATTTGACCAACATTCTGATGTGTGTTAAATTCCATGATGTCTCTCTTGCTATGTTCTCAGATGATGGTCTTAGTCTCCTAGCCACATTCATTGGTACGCCGAAAATATTAGATGCTTATACTAGTCAAATGTGCTTGGAATCATGGGGTCGAAGTAGTTTTGCTAGGTGCTTGATTGAAGTCATGGCGGATCCGGTACTTAGGGAGAGCCTCACTGTTGAGATACCATTACTTGATGGGACGGGTTCTTCTATTGAAAATATTTGGGTTGAATACGAGTGGAAACCGCCTCGGTGTGATATGTGTAAGCTTTTTAGTCATACGCTGCTTGATTGTCCTAAGTCTGTTCCACCTCTTACTCAGCCTAAACAGAGTGTTAATGATGTTTTCAAACAGTCAATAACATGAATAATGGTAAGAATGTTGGTCACAATGCTCCGGGTAAAGGAGGTTTTACTAAACCTGCTATGGGTCCTAAGTTTAGGTATCAACCTAAAGCGCCTCCTCCTGAACCCAAGAAGGTGGATACTACAAAGAAGAAGGCCGCTGATGTAGCTAGCACGAGTGGTACGAAGATTGCTACATCAAACCGGTTTAATGCCCTTCATATGGATGATACTGATGACTTTGGTATTCCTACCAATGAAGTGACTAAGGATGTGAATTCTGGTATTCCAAAGGAAGCTGAGGAGGACGGGTCTTTAGAGACTGGTAATGCATCACAAGAACCGCTTGTGAGTGATTCAATGGGAACAAAGGAAGTTTGTTCTACTCCTATAGTTGAGAAAATTGGGGAGCTTGAAAAGCTACTTATTGATGGGAAAGCTACTCTTGTGGATGATGATGGTCATCCTATTCAAAAGATTGATTATCCGTGGTCGACTTCTTCTATTAAGAGGGTTAATCAATTCTCTAAGGTGGGAGAGATAGTTGTTTCGGACAGTGATGAAGACGAGGTTGTGAATACGTTTGATGAGTCCATGAACCTATTTGATGGTGGTCATGATCGTGAAGATGATTATGATGACTATGATTATAATGACTATGCGGATCAGGTCTATGATCTTTCAGGAAATTTGGATGCTTTATATGACACGTATGGTATCAAGCTCCATGGTCTTGGTAGAAAGTANTTTATTTAGAGAATTGGAAGTATCTTGTTATGTAAGCTTTTCCGCCTATGTAACGGGCTGAGATATGAGATTCACCCATATCCTTTGTACTTAAACGTTTTTTGGAGTAATATATTTACCGGGTCTTTGACCTTTTACCCAAAAAAGGCCATGTTGTTCGGTAGAGTAAAATGGGACAGCTATGAGTGGACCGTGATCCCTAGACGAGTCCTCTCACTTTGCAGCCTACGCTATACCTTAAGTATCCTTTTATGTCATACCCCTTTTACATCATACACACTCTGTTAAATTATAGCTATCAGTTTTTTATTATTCACCCCTTCGTAACAAAATTTATAAATGAACTATTATAATATATTAAAACGAAGGACCGGAATCAAGACAATCATTAACCCCTCGAATCCATGGCGTTATTATAATGTTAGCGTTATTAAGAGATCATCGTAACAAATATTATCACCAAGAACTCAGCTTAACATCAGCTTCTCCATTAACATAGTTTAATAACACAACCGACATCATCAACAACACATACCCTACTTAAACAAAAATATACCCTACCAAAACAAAAATCACACACACACACACACACACATGCAGACAACCACTAGTTTCAAAAGATGATGTAGCATGAGTTTGGTTAAGCATATCATTCCCTTTAAATAGAACCATAGAACATACAGTTTCAAAAGAAGGGAGCTTTTCCCTATGACGAATGACTTGTGCAACCTTGAGAAATTTCTACAAAGTCCATTGATGACATATGTAACAAGGTTCGATTCACTTACCTTGGGACCAAGATTAGCTAAACGATCGACCTAGCCTTTGATTTCTTGAAATTAGTCGGTAACTCAGAGATTACCAATGTGCATGTTACGGATCTCATTGTCAGGATGAATGATTCGAGAATCCTTATTATCATGGAAGATGTCCTTGAGATGTTCCCAAACACCATGGGCGGTAGCACTATCATTATTGACCATATCAACAAGTTTGGGAGATATGGTGGAATACATCTACATGACCACATTAGAGTCATTAGATTCATGAAGAGGATCAATACGAGTGTTATTTGTAGAAGTTCATGGGCGTCTAGATGATGATCCACATCTTAGGTCTTGCAAACAATTTAAATAATGAACTTCGCGAGTTGTAGTTGAGCTTGTCTAGATTAAGGGGTGTGGAGATACACGCTTTGATACTAGTAATCAAATAATCTTTATCAATTAGTCGCTTAGGCGGATTTGGTGGTGCATTTCTCGAATGATGCTATGACAAGATTAATGCAAAGCAAGCAAGCTAAGAAAAAAATTAAAAAGAAGAAAAACAAGGAAAAGAATTAACAGTTGACGAATTGCAAAAGGTCGAATAGGGTTTTTTCAGGTTTGTTAGTGCAAATATTACGATATTTAAACTAAACGGTTTCTTCGGTTTTAATAATGACAAACATGTAACTTGTAATGCATAACGTAAAATGTGTAAGTTACTTGTAAACATAAATCATCAATGCATACTTACATCAACACTTCTCGACGTCTCAAGTATGCTTCAACAAAGTCGTAGCTTTCCATCCCGACGTAAATCACTCTAGGTATGGACAAACAAATCTACTACTTGACAAATGATCAAAGGATTAAATTTTTCTAAACTTCACATTTTTAATGTGACAAAACATTTTTTCAAAAATCCACTTTACAAATTATTTTTGAATTAAAAAGAAATGTTTTAATTGGAATAATTAATTTGAATTTTCCAACAGTCATAATTCTCCCCAAAACAGCTCCAAACATCCCCAAATAAACCTTTCCCACTAAAAACAAAAAGAGGAGCCTGTTTTTGTCCCGAACGGTACCACGGTACCACTAAATATAGTGGTACCGTGTGACAATTAGTGGTGACATCCCCCTGTAACGGTCAAATTTCTCTTTGCCTATAAATAGTGGACCATTTTACACTTCCCACTTGATTTTTCCAGCCACTTTTCTCTGGTCTAATCCCTTCTTAGTTAGATCACTTTCTTTGATCATTTAGAGAGTCTTAGTTTGTTTTAGAGTGATCCAATCATCCATTCAAGTGATCACCTTCAACACTCTTCTAGTCCAAGAGAAGAACACAAAGTATCAAGATGATACAATGTTGATACAAAAGTTGGGCGTTCCTTGTTTGGGTTCCTTCCTTCGTATCAATTGCTTGATATTGCTTGAGACCTGCGCACTAAGAAAGAAACAAAGACCGTTAGGCTTATCGAGGGATTGTCTCCCCCGATTATCCTCCGGCGTGAGAGTAAGTAATCGTAGTTTTNCATGCAGACAACCACTAGTTTCAAAAGATGATGTAGCATGAGTTTGGTTAAGCATATCATTCCCTTTAAATAGAACCATAGAACATACAGTTTCAAAAGAAGGGAGCTTTTCCCTATGACGAATGACTCGTGCAACCTTGAGAAATTTGCTACAAAGTCCATTGATGACATATGTAACAAGGTTTGATTCACTTACCTTGGAACCAAGATTAGCTAAACGATCGGCCTTGCCTTTGATTTCTTGAAATTAGTCGGTAACTGAGAGATTACCAATGTGCATGTTACGGATCTCATTGTCAGGATGAATGATTCAAGAATCCTTATTATCATGGAAGATGTCCTTGAGATGTTCCCAAACACCATGGGCGGTAGCACTATCATTATTGACCATATCAACAAGTTTGGGAGATATGGTGGAATACATATACATGACCACATTAGAGTCATTAGATTCATGAAGAGGATCAATACGAGTGTTATTTGTAGAAGTTCATGGGCGTCTAGATGATGATCCACATCTTAGGTCTTGCAAACAATTTAAATAATGAACTTCGCGAGTTGTAGTTGAGCTTGTCTAGATTAAGGGGTGTGGAGATACACGCTTTGATACTAGTAATCAAATAATCTTTATCAATTAGTCGCTTAGGCGGATTTGGTGGTGTATTTCTCGAATGATGCTATGACAAGATTAATGCAAAGAAAGCAAGCTAAGAAAAAAATCAAAAAGAAGAAAAACAAGGAAAAGAATTAACAGTTGACGAATTGCAAAGGGTCGAATAGGGTTTTTTCAGGTTTGTTAGTGCAAATATTACGATATTTAAACTAAACGGTTTCTTCGGTTTTAATAATGACAAACATGTAACTTGTAATGCATAACGTAAAATATGTAAGTTACTTGTAAACATAAATCATCAATGCATACTTACATCAACACCTCTCGACGTCTCAAGTATGCTTCAACAAAGTCGTAGCTTTCCATCCCGACGTAAATCACTCTAGGTATGGACAAACAAATCTACTACTTGACAAATGATCAAAGGATTAAATTTTTCTAAACTTCACATTTTTAATGTGACAAAAATTTTTTTCAAAAATCCACTTTACAAATTATTTTTGAATTAAAAAGAAATGTTTTAATTGGAATAATTAATTTGAATTTTCCAACAGTCATAATTCTCCCCAAAACAGCTCCAAACATCCCCAAGTAAACCTTTCCCACTAAAAACAAAAAGAGGAGCCTGTTTTTGTCCCGAACGGTACCACGGTACCACTAAATATAGTGGTACCGTGTGACAATTAGTGGTGACATCCCCTTGTAACGGTCAAATTTCTCTTTGCCTATAAATAGTGGACCATTTTACACTTCCCACTTGATTTTTCCAGCCACTTTTCTCTGGTCTAATCCCTTCTTAGTTAGATCACTTTCTTTGATCATTTAGAGAGTCTTAGTTTGTTTTAGAGTGATCCAATCATCCATTCAAGTGATCACCTTCAACACTCTTCTAGTCCAAGAGAAGAACACAAAGTATCAAGATGATACAAAGTGTTAGAGTCATTGAGTAGTGCACTTGCATTACTTGTTGTAAGCTTGTTGTATCTTGATATACATCAAGTAGTCATTATCTTTTGTTTAGTCTTGTGAGAGTAGATCATTGTGATCTTGTTGAGATCTTGGAGATCTTGTTGACATAAATAATGCGTAAAAACGTTATTTATATTTTTCGATATCTCTACGTTTTGATGATCACAAAATGGAAAATCATTAAACGTAAGATTATTACGTAAACAAGTATTAAGCTAGTTTATATCATTATATCCAACTTAATCACTTAAGGTATGAATAAACAAGTGCTTAACACATCTCATGATCAAAGGGGTATTTAATTAATTACTACAAATTTTATTTAATAATATAAACATATTATATATTTTTGAAAAACAATTTTGGTAATATAGAAAAATGTTTTCATCATACTAAATATATAAATTCAAATTTTTAACCAAAATCAGTTAGTTTTTCACCAAATAAACTTTCCCCACAAAAGACAAAAAATCTGGCCGTTACAGTAGGCCGGCCCCCTTAATTATAAGGGGCGGCCCCTTTAATTTTAAGGGGGCCGGCCATGAATTAAGGGGACCGGCACGCTCCCTGTGTCAGATTTTGTCAGAATTTTTCCCCTATAAATACCACCTTAAATCTGGTATTTTTCCTCACCTCTTGCACGAAAATTTTCAGATCTAAATCTCTCTAAACATCTTCCAAAACCCTTTGATCATTAGATTACTAATCCTTATTTCAAGTGATTCAATCCCTCATCATCCACTATCATCTAAAGTGCAAGAGAAGAATACTCCTTCAACCTCAAGCTCAAGAAGTATTGTGTACATTGTGTATATTACTTGTATAATTGTGTTGTGATTATTGTAAGTAGTTTAGGTAGTGCTAGTTGTGAAGTAGTTGTGTTGTGAAGAGAAGTAGTTGTGTTGTGAAGAGAAGAAGGTGTGTCGTGAAGAAGAAGTTGTGTTGTNAGAATTTTTCATCTATAAATACCACCTTAAATCTGGTATTTTTCCTTACCTCTTGCACGAAAATTTTCAGATCTAAATCTCTCTAAACATCTTCCAAAACCCTTTGATCATTAGATTACTAATCCTTGTTTCAAGTGATTCAATCCCTCATCATCCACCATCATCCAAAGTGCAAGAGAAGAATACTCCTTCAACCTCAAGCTCAAGAAGTATTGTGTACATTGTGTATATTACTTGTATAGTTGTGTTGTGATTATTGTAAGTAGTTTAGTAGTGCTAGTTGTGAAGTAGTTGTGTTGTGAAGAAAAGTAGTTGTGTTGTGAAGAGAAGAAGGTGTGTCGTGAAGAAGAAGTTGTGTTGTGAAGAAGAAGTTGTGTTGTGAAGAAGAAGTCGTGTTGTGAAGAAGAAGAGAAGTTGTGTTGTGTTGTGAGATTGGTTCTAGCTACTATTAGGACCCGGCATTTAGCTTTGTGTCGTTAAGCCGGTGTAAGCAACGTTGTGTAAGGTTTTCTCCGCCATAAGGGAGCTTGTTGACATAGTGAAGAAAACTCTCGAGTTAGGTGCTCGGGGAGTGGAGTAGGACGAAGAGGAGATTCGTAGCCGAACCACTATAAATCCTTTATCTCACGGTGCCATTTTTCCAACTCTATCTTTTTACTTATTTACTTACTTTCATATTTTTCATATCATATACTCATTGATATCATTGCTTATAATTGTGCAAGTTTCTTGGTGACACATAAAGTTCGAAATGGTATTTTCATAAACAAAGTTTTTGTAAATTAAAAAGACGTAAAACTATTCAACCCCCCCCCCTTCTAGTTTTCCACAATTGGTATCAAGAGCCACGTCAAACAAGATTTTTTAAAAATATTGTATTTTAAAACTTGAAATCGNGAGTTAGGTGCTCGGGGAGTGGAGTAGGACGAAGAGGAGATTCGTAGCCGAACCACTATAAATCCTTTGTCTCACGGTGCCATTTTTCCAACTCTATCTCTTTACTTATTTACTTACTTTCACATTTGTCATATCATATACTTGTTGATATCGTTACTTATAATTGTGCAAGTCTATTGGTGAAACATAAAGTTCGAATTGGTGTTTTGATAAACAAGGTTTTTGTAAATTAAAAAGACGTAAAACTATTCAACCCCCCTTCTAGTTTTCCACAGATCTCTTGTAGCTGGTGAGCTTGTGTGTTGATCAAGTGGATCATGGGTAGATCGGGTAGATCGTGTAGGTTGTGTTGATTGTGTGATTTGTGGAGATCGGGTAGATCGTGAGTAGATCGGGTAGATCGAGTGTAGATCATGTGGATCTTGTAGCTTGTGTGATTTGTGTGGATCGGGTAGATCGTGGTAGATTGATACTAGCTAAGATTAGTACTCAACATTTAGCTTAGTGTCGGAAAATAATGTAAGCCACGTTGTATGGTTTTCTCCGCCGAGAATGGAGCTTGTTGATTAGTGAAGTAACTCTCGAGTTGGGTACTCGGGGAGTGGAGTAGGGTGAAGAGGAGCTTCGTGACCGAACCACTATAAATCGCCGTGTCCGGGTTTGCGTTCTCTTTACCTATCTCTTTATGTNTTGTATGGTTTTCTCCGCCGAGAATGGAGCTTGTTGATTAGTGAAGTAACTCTCGAGTTGGGTACTCGGGGAGTGGAGTAGGGTGAAGAGGAACTTTGTGACCGAACCACTATAAATCGCCGTGTCCGGGTTTGCGTTCTCTTTACCTATCTCTTTATGTTTATTTTTGCATTAACCGCTTTACATTTATATTTTGCATTGCATCTATATTTGTATGGTTTGTTGCTTAGATTGTGTTAGTTGTGTTTGTGTGATAAGTATGTGTATGTTTGTGTTATTGTGACATGCTTTATTTGTTGCCTTATATTATCTCTAGTTCTTGTAATACTAGAGTTAACACTTTTCATATTAAGTCACACTTGCTCGAGTGTTTGATACAAAAGATTTTTAGTTTTTAAATGGAAACATATTCACCCCCCCCCCTCTACGGTTTCCACAATTGGTATCAGAGCCACGTCGCTCAAATTTTTAAAACAAATGGTTTTCAAAATTGAGTACGATCCATGTATTAAATTACCTATGAAGTTGGATAAAATATGAAAAGTATTTACTTGCTTAATACTTACAAGTTTTGTTGTTAATTATACTTTGTCATACTAGCTTGAAGGTTTTCTTAAACCCGGTATCTAGTTTATTAAGTTTTACATCTTTTTGTTACGATCAAATACTTGTTTGAAATGAGAAAATTGGTTTCTGTCATAACTGTAACATCAAGTCATGGCACCGTTAAATACAACAGACGGTACCATTAAATACGAACGGTACCGCTAAATTTAACGGTACCTTCGTCTGATTTTTAGAATTGGGTAATTTTCAAAAAATTCGTATAAAATCAACCGTAAGTCCGTAGGAGTCGTGCCACCTATCGTTTTAAACGTAATTGAGTCTACTTTCATTTAAAAATACTTTTAGGAAATGATTGTAAAGTAAAATTTATGAGAGTCTCTGATTCGTTATAGAGAGTCTTTTCCGGTCAATCCGATTGCGCAAATTTTTTGTCAAATTACAAAGAGAACATCACACGTTGATGTATTTATATTTTCAAAGTGTTGAACTTGATCAAATTTTGAAATGGGGTGGAAAATAACTCATTTTTAAAATAAAATCAAGCTTAGTATACATTGTTATACTTAATATACAAAATGACGATAAGTATTTTTGTGTGTTATGCTAAATGATTATTTGTCTTTCTTTGTATCCTAGTACTGTTAGTTAATATTTTTGTATGCTTATTGTTATCTTTAGTTGAGCTAATTTTATCTATAAGCATAAGTGTTTTTCATGCCTTGTTGCTATGTGTCAGTTATTAGTTTCTCAGCTTATGCGTCAATAGGACTTAGACGAATTCTTGCACTAAGTTGCGTAATTAATTTTGCATTGCATATAGGCATAGACCACTTTTCTTGCATATGTATTTTTGACATCTTGCAAGTGTTAGGATGCTTTAGTAACCTTCTTATGAATGGAAACTAAGTTAGTTGATCATGTGCATCGAAAGATATTGTCTTGCACAATTATTTTTGCAAAGGTTTAAGTATAAAAAGTATATCACCTCAAAATGCTTAACACTTTCATTAAATCTGTAACATG
Source organism: Artemisia annua (assembly GCA_014162995.1). Classification (NCBI taxonomy): domain Eukaryota; kingdom Viridiplantae; phylum Streptophyta; class Magnoliopsida; order Asterales; family Asteraceae; genus Artemisia; species Artemisia annua. Next base: position 639 of record LBNU01036062.1, on the reverse strand, counting down.
ATCTCAAAAACATCACATCTTCGTGTCTTGCTTGACCATGGGTTGTCTAAACACGATAAAAGATCATATTAATGCATTAGTATTTAAGTAAAAGAAGATGTATTAAACTTGTATTGATCTAACACACATACAAAATGTTTTAAACATTTAGTATTTTACGTATGTTGTATAAAAATAGTTAAGATAATTATTTTTATACTAATGAGGTGTTGAAAAACTAAGAATATTATTTTAATAATATAAATATTTTTTCGCAAATAAAATAAATGACAAAATCAAAGTAATAACTTAATATGTAATTAAACTCACACATACTACTAGTATTAGAATAAATGGAACACATTCCCTAAATTTTTATTTTCTTTCTAAAAGGAGTGATCGTGAGAGTCAAGAAAGATTTCGAGTACATATCAATTCATTATTCAAATTATGATTGATGTCATCATCGAATCTAATTGATAAGTTTTCGAGTATGGACATGAATTGGAGTCATTATTTGTCTAGCTTCAAGATAACATCAAAATATAACAAAATATATTATCTTGAATCTACATACTCAATCAAACTCGGTTGTTATGAGAATAATGATGTCCTCTCAAGACGAAAATAATATGCATCGGATCATAACTCACACTTGTG
>LBNU01036060.1:13560-47582 GCA_014162995.1 Artemisia annua | reverse complement strand
TGTCCACGTGTCGTCCTGTTACACGCGTCCATCATCCGTTTAAGTTGGACTTTGAGGGTTTGAGTATAAATACCTTTCTACACCTTTCCTTTGGGCTTTTTACTGCCGTCAAGAATTCAAAAAACCATAGTTGCCTTCGATTCCTTGTTCCGTGTGCTTTCCTTCCGTGATCAGCAAAAATCAAAACCAAATTTCCACACAAACAAATGAAAACCATAGCCACAAACACTTATATAGAATGAAGAATAAAGGAAAAAATGGGGGTGTTCATACTGTGGTCGACGGTGGCACATCGTTTGACCGGCGGTATTCCGGCGAGAATCCGACGGTGGTCATCAGTAGTTGTAAGGTTTACATGCGGATGATGAAGATGATGCATATGACAAGAATTTGGATTTTATTTTTGTTATTTTTTCGGTTTGGAATTCATCATATGTGTTGTCCATTTTTTTTTCTAAGGATTTGATGAAGAATAAAATGTTCTTATTCTTGTTTTTATGGGTTAGGTAATGATAAAAAAAAAGAAAAGGAATATCTTTAAATTAAAAATATAAAAAAGAATAATAATATGAGAAAAAGTTATAAATACATAACGTACTTTTGAAAATAACTCATTATGCTCTATAAACTTTACTTATTGTCATAATACATAACCGTTTTCATTTTATTTGGTTATTTAACGACCGTTTGCAACAAAAATTTGCACCGTTAGTCCTTTATATTAACGACCGTTTATACTTAACTCAAAAATTGGTTTTCATAAATTTTTGACTGTTTTTCTTCCGTTTATTGTCCGTTTTTCTTACGGGTTTTCCGTTTTTATACGTTTTCGTCCGTTTTTATACGTTTTCGCTCGTTTTCTTATGTTTTCATCCGTTTTTCTTACGTTTTTGTCCATTTTGTTACGGTTTTTCAGTTTTCATGCGTTTTTGTCCGTTTTCATACGTTTTCGTCTGTTTTTATACGTTTTTGCTTGTTTTCTTACGTTTCATCCGTATTACTTACGTTTTTTCCGTTTTCATACGTTTTTGTCTATTTTCATACGTTTTTGTCTGTTTTATACGTTTTGCTTGTTTTCTTATGTTTTAATCCATTTTCGTACGTTTTTGTCCGTTTTTATACGTTTTAGCCCGTTTTCTTATAATTTTTTTTCCTAAATATCTTTGAAATTTATACACGTGTGTAAAAATGTATATAAAAACATGTAAAAAATGTGTTATACACGTTTTCATACACATTTTTATATAAGTTTTATACACATTTTTATACACGTGTTTATACACATTTTTACATACGTGTAAAACTTTTAAGTATATTTAGGGAAAAAAATTTATTAGAAAAATTATAAGAAAACCAAATTTATAAAAAAAATTATAAGAAAACCAAATTTAAAAAAAATAAAAAAAAAATCTTATTATAAATAGCGTATAAACGTAAGAAAACGGATAAAACAGATGAAAACGTAAGAAAACAGACAAAAACATATAAAAACGGATGAAAACGTAAGAAAACGGGCTAAAACGTATAAAAATAGACAAAAACGTAAGAATAACGGATTAAAACATAAGAAAACAAAAAGAAACGTATAAGAACAGACGAACGCATAAAACGTATGAAAACGCACAAAAACGCATGAAAACTGAAAAACCGTAACAAAAACGGACAAAAACGTAAGAAAAACGGATGAAAACATAAGAAAATGGGCGAAAACGTATAAAAACGGACGAAAACGTATAAAAACGGAAAACCCGTAAGAAAAACGGAAAAAAAGACAAAAACTTATGAAAACCAATTTTTGAGTTAAGTATAAATGGTCGTTAGTATAAAGAACTAACGGTGCAAATGTTTGTTGCGAACGGTCGTTAAATAACAAAATAAAATGAAAACGGTTATGTATTATGACAATAAGTAAAGTTCATAAAGCATAATGAGTTATTTTCAAAAGTACGTTATGTATTTATAACTTTTTCCCTAATAATATTCAAGAACACAAAGAAGGGTCAGGTTGAAGATGGAAAATGACAAAAATCAAAATTACTAAACTACCCTCATGTGCCTAGCACGTGACTGGAGATAACAAGAGAATTTAACGTCGTTACAGATTGGACCAGCGGCGAGCAATATTGGCAACGTTGGAGAGAATTAGTGTAACGATTTGGACTATACGTGAAATCTGCAAAAACCATGGGGACTAACGGTGTATTTTACTCTAAAAAATAAAAAGAATAAGATTGATGAAGCATAATCAGGAAAGGTTCTGAGATCTAGGCTCCGAGTCAAGGCTCTGACAGGCGGTTAGAGGCTCCCTCTCTACATAGCAGAAACTGAAACACAGGCTTGTCCTAAACGTAGTTAGTTCGACCTTTAAGATGTAATCTTGGGGAGCAAGTTAGGATTAAGGTTTTCACACTTGTTTATACCCCCTCTCATTGTAATTGTAAACTTAGTTTCTTTTGTGTGTACTCAATAATATAATCTCTCTGGTTTGACCTCATGACTGTTAGTCCCTAAACTAAAGCATCTTTTATATAATAAAGGATTACATCATTTCGGAGTTTTTTTGACAAAACAATCTTAGTGGAAAAAAAATTGAACCAATAGGAATGCTGGATTTTGACACATAGGCGAAATCGAGCAATATGATTGGCCAATAAAAAGTCAAAATTGAATTGATTTTGGTCAAACTTTAATAAATTTGGTAGAGAGTTTGATTAAAAAAAAACACATAAAAATATATGTGTCAAATTTATGAAAATAAAAACTTAAAAAAAGAGGAAGTAATTAATAAAACATTAGTGGTTGAATTTTAAATATATTATATGGAGTTAAGTGTAAAATTATAAATTTCCATGTTTTTCGATAACTTTAGTTAATAAACAAATAACCCCTTACACTTTATATCCCCTACACTTTATAATATGAACTTTGTTTACAATTACATGAGTATTAGTATTGGTTTGAGACTTCCATCCATTAAACTTATAAAATTTTATAAATGTACGAATTACTTTTAATATACGTTAAATACTTTTAAAATAAATATTAGTTTTAAACTTTCATCTATTAAAATATCTTTTTACTATGTACGTTAAATATAAATAAGAACTCATGATCTTATTTAAAAGTTTAATCTATACGTACACGGGTTTGAATATTAAATACAGTTAAATTATTATTAACGGTAATATGAATATCAAATTGTAAGTACGAGTATATGAAAATAAATATACGCGATTGTACTTATAACGACTCATGTAATTATTATTTATTATTTAAAGTTTATATACGGATTTTTAAAAAACTTCATCAACGCTCATTATGTGCTACTAAACTCGCACATTTTGTACAACATGATATTAATAGTTAAAGTTAAACAACAACATCAACCTCAACATTAACATCTATGTCAGCTAAACAAAATTAAATCTTTCATCCAATAAAATTTTTACAAAATATTAATTGATATTCACATATAATGAAAAACTCATGCATACTTATTAGTTGTACTTATATCATAATTTCATGCGTATATTCTTATATATCCATATATTAAACAAAAAATTTAAAATAAATTTAATTTATGTGTAATCTCATGTGATCAAAGAACCTTTGGCCCAATAATGTTATAAGAAGACACGCTCAAAAATCCAATACAAGGTCGATGCCACAGTTATATTTACACTTTCTGCTAACTATTTTTCTTAATTTCGCACATGTTGATGCTCTAACTTTTTAAAATATACATAAGATTTTCTGTTTTTAAATGATAATACTATATAATAAATTTTTCTGGAAAAACCCCGTGCGTGCACGGGTATTATAACTAGTTATATAATAACACAAGTTACCCCCTAAACCCATTAAGTTTGTGTTTTAACTCCTATCACATTTACACGTTAAGTTTATACGAAATTACCCTTTAAACACATAAAGCTTTATAATGTAACACCCCTTTAACTTTAGTGATATAACAAATGAATCAATAAACTTATTAAATTATATATTTTACTATTTACATCATTTTTCTTACTACTTACATTTATATTCAAAAAAAAATATAGTAAATATTAGAATTTCATTTTATAGCTGCAAAACGAATGTTTTCGTACGCACCGAGCGGGCCGAAAAATCTCGTATATATTATACTACTATAGTTTTAACTGCTTGGGCCTGACAAGTGACAAGCAATATAATGTATTTGAGCGGCCGTGCTTAGATGGGTCTAACAATGGCTTTTGATGGGCCTCACACAGATTGGCAATTCAAAGAAACTTCGGTCAAATCTTTGCGTAACCTAGTTAACGACTTGACGTTGATATTAAACATCCTATACATCGAAAATTAACTTTAGTTTCTTATCAATCATTGATCCTACACATAATATTTTATAGTGTATACGTCTCTCTCATGGTGGCTGCTAATTTCATTAATGGAACTTGGACAAGATCAACTAAAGTCAAAAGATCAGTAATAGTAAAAATTGAAAAACATAAAGAAAAGTTAGATATTTAGCACCATAGCAAAAAGGAATATAAGAAAATGCACCATAACAGTAACAAAAAATCTAGAATTCATAAGGCTATGTACAACGGTGGTCGTCGAGGTCGATCGACCGATCGGTCGTCCATGGTCGGGACATTGTGGAGCTTCGGTCGTGATCGGTGGCCGAGGGAAAAATTGCAACACTCGGTCGAAAATTCGACCGACTCCTTTATTAAAAAAACAAAAACTCGCCTTTTAACACAAAAATTCGAACGTTATATATATATATATATATATATATATATATATATTTATATATATATATATATATATATATATATATATATATATATATATATATATATATATATAATTTTATGACTTCAACAATATTATGAATACCAACCTCAAAGGCTCAAACACACTTCTAAACACAGAATTCAAACAACTTCTCATCAATATTCATCATGTCAAGCAAAAGAACTCCCAAATCAAAAACCCCACGATCCCGACTTCTACAAAATGTCCCGAATTTGAATTTCTAGCCAAATCTGAATTTCCGATTAACTGGTGTAACACCACCACCCAATCAACATATTCACTTTCGTTCACCCTGTTTTGAATATCAAACACAACTACCACAACCACCACAAAATCAAAACGCATTTTACCATAATCGTCCATTCTCCCCATGGTATCGTCCTAATACCGATTTTCACCAATCACTAAGTGGGTCGTCGTATCATCCTACCATGGATTTCTCGACGTCTTCCAAACCAAATCAAGCGTTTTCCCTACTTGAGGTGTTAATCTTGATATGGATATGGAGCCGTTAATGCAAGATTATCACCCTCAACATTACCCGAGTCAAAACTATCCGACTCAACATTATGCGAGTCAACATTACCTGACTCAAGATGTTTCGATGGGGCAAGGTTCGGGTCACGGATCATACCATCGTTCGTTTCAAAGTTTCATTCCGGCTGAAGACGATGACGATGTCGAGAGATGTCACCCATCAAACTAAAGAAGCCTTCGAGACATGTTGCAAAGGCTAAGGGCAAGAATGTCGCAACCCAAGAGCCAAAACCCAAACCATGGACAAAGGCAAAAGAGGTCGCAATGTGTAAAGGCTGGACTCATGTGTCGGAAAATTTTGAGAGAGGAAACGCTATCAACAGGGCGGGGTTTTGGGATGAGGTGATATAATACTTTAAAAATGAAACTTGTTCATACATGACGTACGACTCGATCGTGACCAAAAGGAAGAATAGGGTTCGTTGTAGGGTTGGTGTATTTTGTGCAATTATTGAGAATATCGAGAAGAATCACGAAAGTAGTGCGAATGACCTCGATTCGTACCAAAAAGCTTATAAAAAAATACCAATTGATTCACAATCATTAGTTCACATTGGAGTAGTGTTGGAGAATTTTGAAGGATAATGTTGCTTAGAAGGATATTGAGATGCCTTCTTTCTACAATAACAGAAGGGGTTGGAAGAAATCCAAGGCTTCGGAAACCACCTCGGGGTCAACAAAAGATGGTTTGAATTTGCACAACGTGGATGATTCTGAGGAGGAGGAGACTCGAGAATCACGACCAATTGGTCGTGACCAATCCAAGAAGAAATCACCCGCCTCCTCACGTGAGGCACCTCCATCATTTGTTAGTTAGTTAGCCGAGAAGTACTTCAACTTCAAGTCGACAAAATCGGGAAAAAATAAGAAGATCATAGAGGACTACATAAAGTTGAGGAAATAAGAGATGGAGATGGAAGAGGCAAGAAGTCGATGACAAGAGGAGTTGGAAATGCAGAAAATTGAGCTCCAACGTCAGCAAATTGAATTGATGGAAAAACGAAACGGGACCAAGACATAATTTTCTACAATTCAGCAATTGACCCAAATTTGCCCCTACGACAACAACGTGAATTTATGGATACGAAGGCATCAATCAAGCAAATGTATAACTTAGATTATTAATTTATGTTTTTAAGTGTCTTTGTAATGTTTTTATTATTATTCAAAGTATTGTAATGTTTAAGTTTTATTATTAATGAAGTTTAACTTTGTTGTTTAAAAAATTTTAATTTTAAAAAAAATAATAATAAAAATAATAATAAATAATTAAGAAGGTCGCTGTTGTGGATACTAGGTCGTCTGAAGGTCGTCGGAGAGAGAAAGCTGATGTGACAGGCAAAATGAAGGTCAATGTTGGTCATCATTGTGCATAACCTAAAATAAAGTCATGGTGAGTGTTTGATTAATAGAACTTGCTTAAACAAGAGTGTTGATTATCGACATGTATGAGTAGTAATTTAAAATTATGAATCCTTCAACCCCAGCAATAATCTAATACACTCTACAAGTTAATCAAATGTGTTTTTTCTTAAATATATATAAAAAAAAAAAAAAAAAAAAAAAAAAAAAAAAATACCGCGCAATATAATTTTTTCTAATATTTATTCTTAGCTTGTGACTCCATAATTAAGTATCTGCACACAAGGTTAAGATCCTAAACACATAGTGTAGATGCTACTCGGGATATAGAAGGGCTGTGAACATGTCTGTTCCTCCTTCGTTTTCTTTCCGATTCAATCTTCACAACCCCCCACCCCCAAAAATAAACAAAATAAATAAATAAAATTGTCCCTTTGTTCAGATTATTCACTTTTTTAAAAAAATATATATGGTAAGAAATAAATATTTTAAATGCTTTTAGCTTCTTACAACACCCCAAAATTAACTCTGGTGGGCCAACTCCAATAAAACCCCACTTTTTTTGTTGAAAAAGAAAGTTGCACTTTAACATCATGGTGGGTTTCTGTGGGTCTCTTGAGGGCTTACACATTATTGCCAACTTTCAAGTTTTTATCGACTAATTAAAAAACTTTTTTTTTTTTTTTTTTTTTTTTTTTTCGGTTTTTAACATATATGGTAATGAAAAGCGTATTCCCCGCGGTTGGTTGCAGCCCAAGAAAGCAACAATAAAATTTTGGTAAAAGTCGATTGAAATTTGTTTCTGCGCACAATGTTTTAAATACAATCTATATTAAAAGAAAAAAAAAAAAAAAAAGGACTTACGGGTCATGCAAGTATTTTAATTTCGTCAATGGAATCTTCTGTTCTTGTAGAATCTAGTTTCATTTCAGACCCTAAACCTAAACTTACTTTTGGATAAACAAATCAACTAATTCACCCTTTTGTTCGTATATAAACCCATGCATGCATCACCTTTTTTCCATATATAACAACAAATTATACCTATAGATCAATCTAGAAATGCTTAGCGTCAAACGCACCAAAAATGGTACTACTAAAAAGAAAGACAACAACAAGCTTAAAGTTGTCTACATATCTTCTCCTATGAAGGTCAAGACTAGTGCTTCAAGGTTTAGAGCTCTTGTTCAAGAACTCACGGGTCGTGACTCAGATATTAGCCGCTATGATGTGAATTACTTTGAGCATGTTGCTCCAGCTACGCCCGCTGCAACAAAGAAAACTAGTAAGGAAGATGGTTCAAAACCAGTTGAGTGCGATCAACCTGAGTTGTTCACGGACTTTGAGTCGCTCTTTGATGATGTGTTTAGGGTTGATCAGTTGGAAGGGATATCACCGTACTATTCTTCATTCGAGTCTTGTTTGCAATAAATTTGTGACACTAGGTTCGTTGGACCATTAGTTAGTGTATTGTTAATATTCTAAGCTAAACTGCATGTTCAAACATGTTGCAACTCGTTATCATACAAAGAAACACTATAATCTCATTATGTTAATATTAATAAATAATAATAACTATAAACACTATAATTTCAAACAAAAAACAATTAGAAATTTCTGAATACACAATACAACTATACAAGCACGGCCAAAGCCAGGATTTTAGTTCTTGATGTGTCATTGCCATTTTCATTTCAAAAAGGAACCCGGCCCCTCGTTGGCTTTTATACCGTCGTTGGACTTTGTAGGGCCGATTCAATATTCTCTATTGTATAATGGTTTATGGGGCCAATCAATGAACACGCATTAGACCTGTTGGGAAGGTCGAGCAACAGCTAGCCCCATCCCCTCCCCCCACATTGGCTAGGCATCAATTTTTGGTTACACAATAACGTATGCACTCAAAATCTTAAAATTCCTACCCAAAATTACATTTAACACGAACACTTAAAGAAACGCACAAAAATGGAAAAGAATAACCGAGCTTATTGTCACTCCCACCAACATATATGGTAGAAGTAGATCACGTAATACCATGCTTAAAAGGGCACGGGAATATGGTTTGAACCCATGACCTACGCTCTACATTGTATGTCTTTAGCCATTGGAGATTGGAATACATATATTGCGGTGACAAACAGACATGTTTAATTTACATAATGTATTCATTTGTTATGAAAGTAAACTTTCTTCATGTTTCGTTAAACAAACATAAACAAATGAGCACACATTATTATTATCGGCAACTAAACTTTTGGCAAGATAATTTTCAGAAAAAATGAGAGCAGAAAAGGTGACACTTTATTATGGTAAGACGTTACGGAAAGTGTTGGAAATTATCATACAACCCAAAGACCGAAAAAGATCAAAGATAACAACTTTAGCTTTACACTTAAGGATAAAGATTTCACTTCAATTAAACAAGAAGCTCAAAAATAGGTCGGTCGCTCAAGTTACATTAATAATCTAGCCTTAAGAAAACTCATTATAAAATAACACAGAATGACTGGGCAACCACATTAGATTTTTAACAAGTGTCTCATCTTTTAATAACATAAACTACACGTCTCATTTTTTAATAAAACATGCACAGTAACTTTTTTATTAAAATTAAGATACTTGTCAAAATTTTAATATGGTTGTCTAATCGTTCGGTCGCCCAAAGCTATTTTATGAAATGATTAGCTATATATATAAAGAATGTTGAAGTTAATTAATATCAAAATAGTGATCAATTACGGTAATTTTAGATATGAATAAATGTTCATTAAATGCATCTTTTGATTTAAAAGGAAATTTTGTCTTCATTAATTGCGTTTAATACTTTACCCGATGGGTAGAGATTAGCAAAACCCTTATTATATATTAACTATATCCTTAATAATTATAGTAAACGTAACGATTTCTTGAATGTTCGGATATTTTTTGTAATATGTGTTTTATCTACGGTAGGGTCAATCTATAACGTTATAATCTTTATAGTTTTATTTTTCAATAGATTTTCCATATAATAATAGAGAAGACTTATGAACCATTGAATAAGACATGTGGTTGAGAGTCATTCGTCCATTCACCCAAATCAACAAGAGCCATGTATAACCTACAAATATCACTAGTGGACCCATAGATATAGCAAGGAATCTTATAGGATACACGGAAACGCCGCCGGGATGCCGTATCACGTACCCGAAACGTTTCGGAAACGGGAAACGCCTGGAAACGCCGGGAAGCACCTGGGAAACGTCCCCTGGAAAAGTAGAAACGTTTTTTCAATTGGGTACGCCGATCCTTATCTAGGAAACGTTTGGCGAAACGTTTCTGGCCTAAAAAGTCACGTTTCAAGGGCCCAAAAATCACGCCGGTGGACTGGTTTTTCCGGTGAAGAAATATAGATCGAATGGGATATAAGTGGGACTTTGGGAATTGATAAAGTGGGAGAAAAAGACACCGTACGATATTATTATTTAATTGTTTTAGTATATAATAATACATTGAATTAATTATTTTCTTCCGTATGTTTAGACTGTAGACTTGTAGAGTACAACTAATACAATGCTTTTATTAATTTCAATGTATATAGGTGAAACGTTGCTATATATTATACACAGGTATCTCAATATATATAGTTAAGGATTTTTAAATTGTTTTCTTGACAATCATCATTTAGCTATCTTATTATTTATAAGCGATGTAATACAATTCAAGCGACATTTAGTGTGTTTTGCTTTTTATCATGTGTTTGGTTAACTATCTAATTTCCAAGTCGGTAAAAGACAAATCGTCTATAAACTGATTCATAACTCCCGGCTCATCAATTTCAAACCGTTCAGTACTCATAATCGTGATTTTTCATATACTGTACTAAAATATTATAAAACATATAGACGTTTCCCCGCCGTACCCGTTTCTTAAATTTTTAGATGTTGCCGTTTCCCGTCACCCGGCCCCGTTTCCGTCCCCGGCCCCGTTTCCGTCCCCGTGCAACTTAGCCTCGCCCTAAACCCTCGCCTCACACACCACTCGCCTAGGCCTCGCCCATCTTTCCCCCGTAATTCTGAATTTGATAGCCTCGCCCAGCACTCGCGTATCACTACTTTTATACACGTGTAACGTTACAAACTAATCTAATAATAGATCTAACGGTTAATATTGAAAAGTTCATTTTGGATAATTTTGTGTGCGAGGTTTATATCCGTAAACTAGTTGTATAAACGGTTCATTTAAGTAATTTACTCTAACATAAATCAACAAGGCAAACACGAAAGCTGCTCTATTTATATCAGATTATTATTATAGCAATGTTGTTTTAGTAATCATGATTACTCATATCAGTTACATTTATAGAAGATAAACATAAAGTATGTGTGAGTATCTCGACTCGTTTTGGCTCATACAAAAAATGACTATTTTGAACCCAATCTCATTTAGACCCGTTATCCAACCCCGGCCAGGGCCTTCTTGCCACCTCTGGTCATTAAGCTCCTCCCTTATAATAACTAAGCAAGATGCTAGAAAGTAAAGTATCCATCATTATCCATCAAAAGCTCAATCTGTTAATATACTTTATCTGCATTTTTCCATTGATCTTGCATTTCATAAGTACATAAAAGTGTATTTGGACCTTTCTATCTACTACGGATATGCATAAGATCAGCAAGCGATATCTTTCCAGAGTTTCCTGTGTCTAGCTGATCAAATATTGAGCATATCTGCAATATCTCTTTTTCTGTTACATGTCCCATCTCCTTCAGCTTGTATATCACGAACTCGGACTTACTGAAATCACCACCGTACAAACAAACACAACTAGCATTAATTACATTTGTAACGAATAACTAACATTCTTAGTTTAGAAAATTTGAAGTTTGAGAGGTTGTTTGGATGTGCATTCTGAAACTGTGTACCCAAATTCAGATAATAAGTCAATCTAGTAATCAGTGGATATAAACTAAGAATAGTTTGCAATTAAACTTGATTTTGATGATTCAAAATATGATAGTAGTTTACTACGGCTTCAAGCAACTTTTAAGGGGTGTTTGAAGCAAGCATTTTAAGTATGAGAGTTTACACTTGAATCATCAAAATCAGATAATATAAAACTAATGTTATATGGATAATTTAATGGTTCATCTCCATAATCGTTCTCTTATGACATGATTATTAACACTTGACATTGCAGTACTCAACATTATACAAACATCCAAACATCGCTGATACACATAACATGAACTGTCATATCATTGAACAAAAATGTACAAGTGAAACTTTGTATATCAAGGGGGTGTTTGAGATTGCATACGTTATTCTGCTTTCCTATGTTACCTACTTACTTAAAGCACTTATTTGCTCTGAAATTAAGTAGACAAACAGTTTCATCCATACAAACAAAACTACTTATGAAACTACTTATATTCTTAAAAGATAAGCAGATAAGCATTAAGCACTGATATCAACAACTCCCAAACACCGTTCTAACGCTAATTACAGAAACAATTAAAACATTTAATAAAAGTCCATAATCAAAACAATTAATTACCTGACAGAACCATTGTTATCAATATCTGCAGCAAGAAACTGAGCAACCGTAAGGTCTTGACCAAGAACCCACTTAACCATCCTCCTATGCCTCTTATCAACTCTAGCCTCAGCCAAGTACAAAAAGGCCCTAGCTACAGCAAGAGTCGACACAAGCAACCAAACAGAAGCAAAAACCCGTCCAGTAGTAGATGAAAAAGCCTTGTCACCATATCCAACAGTAGTAACCGACATAACAGACAAATAAAAACAATCCAACCAACAAAGATGCTCAACGAAATGCAGAACACCAACGCCTACACCAATACAAAGGACCACAACCCCTAATGCCAACCCCACTTTCGTTCTTATCCTCATTCTCCCCTTCTTAAAATCAATTATATACGAAGGAGGCTTCCGTTTTTTCCCATTAGTTAAAGAACTCAACAAATAATTTTCTTGTAAATCGAGAACATAACTCACCATCCCACTAAGCAAAATATCAATAAAGCCGAAACCAATCAACACAAACATGATGGAAAACAATTTAGTTACCGGACTATCAGGAATTATATCACCATAACCAATAGTACACATTGTCACAATACAAAAATAAAGCGCATCAACAACCACGTGAGTCTCGGACCCTATAAAGTTCTCCTTATTATACCAAAATATAACAACACCAAGTGAAAGATACATAATCAACAGCACAACCGATTGTCTAACAATTGGAGGAGAAGCTAATTGTGACGGTCTAGGCATAGAAGGATGATCATATTCATTAATAGTACATATAGCAGGCGCAGTTTTTGAACGATATAAATATTTTTTGTTCCTAAGTTTTGGTATTTGAATTTGTATATCTGGATCAACCACAATAGGGATATCTTTTAAGCATAAACTTGATCTAGAACACAAAGGGTCATTAGAACTATCTACATCTACGCTTAGATTTAGTGCATCAACCGTTAGTGAATTTGTTGATGACGAGTTTCTAGATGAACCAAATATGAGCATGTCTTTAAACTCCATAGGAGTAAGTGATGTCGGGATTGTGATCTCATTTTGCTCGTGTAACGGACCTAGTGGTGATGGTGCTTTTGGGATTGTCGAATGTGATTGAAGAAGAGGCTCCTTCTCCATTATGGGTTCGTTAGAATGTCGAAAACAAGATGTCTAAGTTATGAAAATAATGGGCAGCAAATATATATGAATGTGATGTTTTGTGTATGTATATGAAAGTTGATAATATGTTTTTGTTTAGGAAATGTGAATGATAATTAACGAAGAAAATGGGATGATTAAAGTTGTTTTGATTAAGTCATAAACTAATGTTTAGGGGCCCTTAGAAATGCTGGGAACAAGGAGGAGAAAACAGACTGTAAAATGTACATAGCCAACGAAGTGTTGCATGAGATTGTTTTTCTTTTTGGCCAATTACAAATTTAGTCATTGGGTATGTTTTATTGAAACTGGAATTTTTATTTATTAGAATTAGTATTCCATGTACCATGTCCACCATTAATTGGTTTACAAACTTAATTTATTAAATGTTTCTTTACTTCTTGTATACATAGAATATCAATGAGATATCGAGTTGGTGCATTTATAATTTTATATGGTTTGAGCTTGTATAGTATTTCAATTCTTTTACAAGAGTTACGCATGAAAAGTTGAAAACTTTGAATTTGGCTGACCGGTCAATGATGTTTTGACCGTATTTCTAACTATGTAAATAGTTGACATAGTAAAGTTAATGACCCGGACAAGAAAATAAAGAACACAAGAGGAGTGTTTGTATCAGTATTTTATTGAAGGGAAATAAATGTTTAACATGTAGGTTAAACATTGATGTCAATAATCCATGGATGACATCTAAGTTTTACCTAGATGTCAATCTTTTTTTAAAGTAGGAAATCATTTTTTTCTTTTATCTGACATCTTTGGGAAGAAGTTGTCAGGCCAATTCAGTGCTCAATGGTTTCTAATCAAGATTTAAACATAAATTAGTCTAAGTTAATAAGACTCGCTAATAATGAAGTCAACGAGCAACTTAAGTGAAGTTAAAGTCAGAGACATCGTCAAGGAAGTCGAAGATTACTTGAAGAGTAATTGCTAGCTCATACGGAGTCAGCTAGTATGTAAAAGGATCTGAAGCGGTAAGAAGAAGGTTCATCAGGGGTTGACAATACCTTCATGAACCTATCAGCTCTCTGATTACCTAATCATAGCCCGAAATATCTCTTAAGATATTTAGGCGGGACTTTTCAAGAATGCAAAAGAGATGGATAAAGTGCATTTTAGATTGAGTAAAATCAAGTACGAGTTGGTGAAAATGATGTGAACAGTTTGCAGAACTGTTCACAAAAGTAAGGTTATTGCGTTTTCAAAGAATAGAAACATTTAATAAAATATGTACTTTTTCATTAAATAGTTGACATGTTTCAACAACCTCCACGTGATCATTCTCGTACTCTCCTGTATAAAGAGAATTTTAGTCGACGTAAATGCTTACAAATTCATATTTATTGTAAACATTTAAAAAGTGCACTACTCTCTTTGAACTCACAACTGTTCCTTGATCCTATCAGCGATCTTAAGAGTTCACTTGCAAGCTTATACTTTGTTTAACTTTGCTTGATCCGAGAGCAACGTTAATGTCATTCAATTTAGTGTTAAACTTCGTATAACACAAATTGGGATTCTTGAAACCCATTCTCTCTCCCTAGTCGGCGAACTTGGCGACTCAATGAATTTAATATCCCTAATCGATCTTCATCACTATTCGTGCCTTTAATCTCTTTATTTAACAACCTGATCATAGTTTGACTATCCCTTGTGGGTTTTCAACTTTTTTNGTCATGTTGTTTTATTAAGGTTTGTCACGTTTTGTTTTGGATTGTTCGTTTAGGTTTTTTTTTCTTCTCGTCAATTTAGGGTTTGCATGATCGAACTGTTATAAATCTAATTCACCATTCTATTATTATTACAAGATCTAGGGCTCGTTCTTTTGGTTACTAGCGCGTGTATTGTGTAACACTAGTTGCTTTGAAGTTAGGGTTTACGTGAACTTCGCGAATCGCTAGTTTGATTGGTCTTGTATTATGTAACCATGCAGAGGGGTTTTCTTGACTTGGGAGGGATGGGTAGCAATCACAAGAAAAAAGATGGAAGGAGTTCGGAAACTATCTCGAGATCACGAACTGGTAACCTCGCGGATTACACTAAATTCCCGACTGACTCTTCTGAGCCAAGTGTACAACCTGGTCTTGACACTTCAAGTGAAGTGGTACAGCCTGGTCTTAACTCTTTTGGTGCTAATGATGATCTAACTAGTTTGTCGAAGTTGGGAGAGGGGAATAATACATTAACTCAACCTGTTAATATGAATATGAAGAATTGAATGCTACTGTTGAGTTGTCGAAGGTGACTATGAGGAAACATAAGAAGCCTAAGGATGTTAATCCTAGTTCTAATCAGCCTATACTTGCATCGTCTAGTCCTATTAATACTGAGTGGAGTGTTGATGATGGAGATATTGAATTATCTACGATTGTGGACAAGAAGTGAAGCCGGTTTCACTTGATCCTTTAGTTAATGATCCGAATGGTCCACATGGGGCTTCTAACAAGTCTCATAGTTCTGATAAGGTTGATACGAATGCACATGGGGCTGTTGGTATTGAGAAGGTTGGTGTGGATGTTTGAAACAACCTTCTACATCGTATGCTGGTGTTACTTCTAATGAACCTAAGAAATACATGTCTAACTTTCGTAGGCTGGAGGGTAGCAAGAAACCAAACGGTGTGGATCTTTCTGTACCTATGAAAGTGGTTGAAAGGTGAACACTAGGTTTGAGAATACTCTGTATGGGTACTTCCTTGGCCAAAGACTTGCTTTTCCTGTTGTCGATTACTATGTACGCACTGCGTGGGCTAAATTTGGTATACAGAAGGTAATGATGAATGCAAAGGGATTCTTTTTCTTTAAGTTTATCTCGAAGAAAGGTTTTGATGATGTTCTTGAAAACGGTCCTTGGTTAATTAAAAATATACCTATTATTCTTAAACCATGGACATTGAACACCAACTTGCTTAAAGAGGATTTGACCAACATCCCGGTGTGAGTTAAATTCCATGATGTTCCTCTTGCTATGTCTAAAGTACCTAAAATGAGAAAAGAAACGACTTTGGGTGAAATCCAAACCAAAAACATACGAATTAGGACTCAAACTGACCCCTAAAAACGTAACATTTTTCGTCTCATCACAATTAAGGAAACATTGTGTGTTTGACTAACCATAATTTTTTCTTACACAAATTTGTGTTTCGCTAGCATTAACTTGATGTGACCTTGTTTGGATTTACACATTAAGTTCACTTTGTTTTTACATGCCATAAATATGTTACATCACATCATGTTTTTATGGCATTCACAAGTCACTTCATATTTATGGTAAGTTGTGTGTTTGACTATCCATAAGCCTTATTCTACAAGCCATGTTTATGACATGTAATAAGTTGATGTGACTTAGGTTGGTTTGGAACTTATGGCAAAAGTTCACTCTGTCAGATCTGGCGGAACCCTGGGGATACACGGGAGGAACCCTTGTGAGGGTTCCGCGGGTTCCGCCAGGCCAAAGTAACTTTTGCCTATAAATACCAAACCATTTGCTAGCTTTTATTCTTTATCACTTCTCATCATTTTTTCACACACATTCAGATTATCATTCATCTAACCCTTAACCATTTCATTGTTGTGAAGTTTCTTATTGTAGCAAAGAAGTTCACTAACTCATTTCTAGTTTCAAGCTTCCAACAAGAAGTTGCAAGTCTTGATAACTAAAGCATTGTGTAGATTTCTTTAAGTCTATACTTCATATTCATTGTGTGTTATAGTTGTGATCGGTTAGTATTTGTGCCTTAAAATACAAAGTGTAAAGGGAGTTGTTGTACCCTTGTGAAAGAACTATCGGGAGTGGTTGTACCCTTGGTAAAGAACTCGACATTTAGCTTAGTGTCGGAAAACGTGTATAAGCGACGTGTAAGGTTTTCTCCGCCGGATAAAGGAGCTTGTTGATAGTGCTTGAAACTCTCGAGTTGGATACTCGGGGCGTGGACGTAGGGCAAGGACAAAAGAGGTCCTTGTAGCCGAACCACGATAAACTATCGTGTTGTGGTTTGATTGTTCTTTCTTTATCTTTGCATATATTTATATTGTGTTTGATATATCTTCAAAACTAAATCTTTGTTTACACGAAAGTTTCAATAAGATTTTAAAAGATAATCAACGCTAAAAAGAGGTAAACTATTCAACCCCCCTTCTAGTTTTCCACACAACTGTAAAGATCGAATGCAGTAAACAACACATTACATAACAAGACTTATGAAACCATAACAAAATAACATTTTCATTACTTGGCCAAAGCCATAACTTGATACCAACATTACATCATACCATATGACCTACATTACACCATACCACAAACCAAAAGAACCTAACACAATACCAGAAACCAAAAGAACCTTACCACAGCCTACCAAACTAACATCTTAACCAAAAGCAACATACTCATAACCTACCATAACTAGCTTATAAACCTAATGACCAACATCCTAACAATCAACACAATCAAAATCCGATTGTAGATATTAGATCGAGATAGGTTATTGTTAGCTTGAGCAATCTCTTGTTGAGCATTAATCACATTCAAATGCATCTCATACATTCTTGCTTGATACCAACGATTTGGTAATGGAGCATCAACCCATTGAAAAAAGTTGCAATTTGTTGTCGGATCCAAGTAATTGGGGCATCCAAGAAACCTTCTTGTGGGGTTATGTTATGTCCATGATGTTCGAAGCCTAGCAACTTTACCACAGCCGCATAGAACATTCATTGTGGAAGATGTGGTTTAAGGATGTGGTTTCTCAAACCCTAGAAGTGATTTGGGGGATCATTGTGGAAGAGAAGTAGGGTTATAAAAGGGGGTGGGTTTAATTATTTGTTAAAGATAGTGGAAATCCAATGTGGAGGACGAGTTGGTGAGGTACCGGTAACCCTTCCACAAAATGACCCTAGTGTCGCAAGTTTATAAGTATGATGACCAAATTAATAAATCCGTTTACATTAGTAACCTAGAAGCACAAAATGAAAGTTTGTTTCCTTAGGGAAAATTTTGGTGAAACTTTAGTGACCTCCGCGTACCATAACCCCATATAAATAAATATAGACTTGCACTTCACTATAATAATTTGTAAATACATAAATATTGTGGATCAAAAAAATTATTGAACTTAAATAATACATTAGTAAATCACACAAATATAAATTGGAAAGGCAAATCACTAACATCGGGTTAAAAAAATTCCAAGTTCACTCACTTTTAACTTAACATTTGCATATTTTTGTCAAAGTTTAAACCCATACTAAATCACAGTTGTTATATGTTAAAACAAAGTATTCATAAAGTCATTAGATATTTTATGCTACTATCAAACTGGTTCGAATTTTGAACCACCAAAACTACTAAACACCAACGACTCCCTTAGATCTAACTCAAACCAACATACACAAAACCCTTAAACATTCAAGAACAAAACCATAATATTAACTCCCAAAAACACAGTTTTAATAAGAAGTACCTTCTGTACCTACAAAAAAAAAAAAAAAAAAAAAAAAAAAAAAGGCTAAACAAGCACCAAAATTTGTAAGACCATTACCAAGACAACACCCTTCGAATAAAACGATACTCTTCCCCTTATACGATGTCATGCACACAGCACGCCTATCCTCTTCATCATCTTTATTTTGAGGCAACAAAATAAACCAAGCTCCCCATCGTCACACACCATGAATGGTAGCAACAAACGGACAGACGAAATGGAAATATTTGTGTGTTTTGTGGTACGCAGTGAGTTGAGAGAGAGAGGCGGTGAGATCAAAGAGAAGATGACATGTGATGTGTGTAGCAACTTTTAGACACGTGTTAGTTTTTGTTAGACACGTAGCCACATTTTAAGAACTTGTTGGACTTTCATAGTCCAAAACACAACCCATACACACTCATTTATTAAACGGCCTCCTTATACGACGTTTCACGCACGCCTTATGTAATATAGAGTAATAAAGGGTATGAGACCAAATGAGACAAAATTACAACTTTACCCTCACGTGATATGCACATGATGGGCTTTAACGATTCCTTTTAACGGTCGTTAGTACAAGGGACCAACGGTGGTACTTCTTGCAAAGTTAAAAGACTTTCAGTGCAATATGAAACTATGGGAGACGATAGATGCCATTTTAGACAAACCAAGGACTATCCATGTAATTTACTCTTATATCAAAGTTAAAAGCATTGCCAGTAGCTTTTGATTGGTAACAACAACAAGCGAATTAATTATTCTTTCACTTTCACTCCTTTCATTAAACATATCTAGATTTTTTTATAGATTTTAATTTCTAAAAATGTCATCATCATCAACATCAGATAATTGCAATTCACGACACTTTTCATGGCTTATGAAATCATGTTTCCCAGACTCACGTCCAAACCCAATCACCACTCTCCACTACTCTCCTCCACGCGCCACCAAAACCACCGTATCATCTCTCCCTAACGACCTACTTGTCGAGATTCTGTCACGGGTGTCTCAGACCTCATTGCCAGCAGTATCTTCTGTCTGCCGCAGGTGGTCGGAGTTGATAGACTCTGACGAGTTTTATAAACTCCGTCGCCAACGTGGGCTTCTTCGTTTCGGTGTTTTTGTTGTGTCTTTTAATGATTATGGGTTGTTGGGCGGTAGTTATGAAGTGGGTCATGATAGTTATTGGAGGATGTCTTCGTTAACTGGAGATGCTTATGATGGTTTGAGTTCTCACGCGCGGCTTGCTGCGATTGGGAGATGGGTTTACATTATTGGGAAGACGGCTATGTTGCGATGTGATGCTTGGACAGGAGTAGTGATGAACAGAGCGAAAATGTCGGTTTTGAGGAAGAAGTTTGCGGCTGCGGTTGTTAATGGGAAGCTTTATGTTGCTGGAGGAAGTACGAGGACTTCTGCGGTGGAGGAATATGATCCGAAGAGGAATTTGTGGCGCGTGGTGTGTCACGCGCCGCGAATGCGATACGGGTGCGTTGGCGCAGCGGTCGACGGGGTTTTGTTTGTGATTGGTGGGTTGAAGATTGGTGGAGTGTGCAACGACGCGCCGTCACGCGCTTCTGCGGGTAGTGGTGTGCATGTGTACGCAAGCTCGATGGATTTGTATGACGTGGAGGCACGTAGGTGGTTGAGGAGTAGATCCATCCCTGGCGGGGGATGTGTTGTCGCGGCATGCTCGTGCCGCGACAGTATCTACATTCTGGCTAGCCACGCGGTTGAGCTATCGTTTTGGAAATTCCATGGAAGCAGACGTGTTGGTTTCGGCGAGTGGTGTCGTTTAAAGAGTCCCCCGCTTCCAACACAAGTCCGTCTAGACGGGACGGTTAGATTTAGTTGTGTCGGGGTCGGGGAAAAGGTCGTTTTGATACAAGTAATGGGTTGTATCGATGATTTGTTACGAAGAAGTGGGAGGAGTACTAGAGGTGTTAAAGACGCGTTGGTGTTGGTTTACGACACCCGCGACGGTGAGTGGAGTAGAGGGGTGGATATGCCTGACGTGGTTAGACGCGCTGCCTGTGCATGTGTGGAATGGTAATCAAGAAAGTGTTACTGTTGCGTAATTTGGAAGTTTGCAAGGGAATCTGTTTTTGTGTTGACAAATTTGTCCAACACTCTTGACTATTGGTGAAAGGTGAAAAAAGGACATCTCGTGGTCCGTGTTCGTTTAGACTTTAGATAAAGGAATACGGAGTACATGTGACTTTCAATATAAGGGCAAACTAGGAATTTTGGCTACACCTGTCGACTGCATTGTGTTAAATTTCGAATTCGAGTTGCCATTTGCGATGATCGGTAAATGTAAAAATGAAAATAAACATTCAAGTTTAATATAACGGGTGTAGGTGATCGTGTTTCAATGTGTATTCACTGTTTAAAGCTGTAATAATCTGCTGTTTAAGTGGTTGACACATTTTAATTTTCTAAGATTTTAAATTATAAAATGACTAAAAGTACATGTATGTGAAAAATGGAGACATGTCTTGTGAGACTGAAGTAGATCTAGATAGCTGTAAACGAACTGAACGTTCAGTGAACAGTTCATGAACCGTTCGGTAAAAAGTTTGTTTATGTTCGTTTATTTATTAAATGAACGAATATGAACAATATTTTACGTTCGTTTAGTTAAATGAACGAACATGAAAAAAAGTCGCGTCTGTTCATTTACGTTCGTGAACGTCTGATTATGCGTTCGTTAATGTTCGGTTATATTTATTTATTTATTTATGTCCATATATCATATATTTTAATTGTATAATTTTAATATTAGTTTGTTTAAACAAAACAACACTTATAAAATAATATATTGTGCATAATTTAATACAGTTTATGTCTATTTGTCTATGTTTATTTATGTTCGATCGTTTATGTTCGTTTAGCGTTCGTTTAGTGTCTTAATGAACGAACATAAATGAACATGAACAACTCATTTTCTTAATAAACGAACATGAAGAAGAAAATTCGTCCGTTTAAGTGTTCGTGTCCGTTTATTTGTCCGGTTAAAATTAAATGAACGAACATGAGCAAGGCTTCGTTCGTGTTCGTCTGGTTCGTTTACAGCCCTATCTATATCAATAGCCATATTCATTCTACCCTTTGATAATCATTGGCTATTGCAGCTAATATATAACAACAACAACAAACATAAATACAGCTAAAGCGGGTATGAGAGAGGTAGAATGTAGACAAATCCTACCCTTATTCCATGATAAACCCAAGAGTAGAGAAACTGCTTCCACAAAGACCTCTGCAAGTGTGCGAGTGAAAAAAAAAATGCAATCAAAACAAAATGCAAAATAGGCGAACAAGCAAACAAACAGAAAGGCCGGATAACCATCGATACAATAAACATAAGAGAAAAAGGAACATACACATATAAAAGCAAACACCGCATGAGAAACATAAAGAGAAGAGGAAAAAAAGCAAAAGAGGCAATGGGACACGAGCAAAAACAAACACAAAAGCAAAAACGCCAAGACCAAAGAGAGCAGCACATAAACAAAGTAGGGCAACACAAGGGGGCCTGAAGCTAAGGCAAAGCAAAAGGAAAAAGAGAGGCCACTAGACACCAAAAAACCTAAAAGGAAAAGCCAAGGGGCCACGAAACCTAAAACGCAAAGAGGCAAGGCAACTAAGCGACGGATAAAAAGACCTAAACGCAAAGACTAACTCATACCACCTAGCCTGAACTACCCTCATATTATAATCCCATCTCTCCACGCATTCTTATATGAGGTCATGTCCTCGAACAAGAGAAGCTCATTCATGTCTTGCTTAAGTCTATCCTCCAACCTAAGTTTAGGTCTACCCCTCCTTCTCAAGCTGTCGACTATCAACGCTTCGACTCTCCTAACTGGCGCTGATTGTGGTCTCCTCCTGACATGACTGAACCACCTCAACCTTCCTTCTCTAATCTTTGAGATTATAGTTTCGACTTCAAATAAACTCTGAAAACTCTGTTCAGATGCATGTCCAACATGGTTTTACCACAAGTCCACCTTTGCATTCTTAGTTCTACCATTTCTACCCTGTTTGCTTGAGCTTTCATGATAGGCCAGTACTCTGACCCATACATCATAGCTTGTCTAATTGACACCCTATAAAATTCTCCCTTTAGCTTAAAGGGGATTTTCTTATCACATAGTCCTCCTGACGCCGCCCTCTATCTCGCCTGCAAATGCAAATGTCAACACAATTTATGGTAGTAGCAATTGATTGAAGGCTCTGGAAAAGCCTGCGTTATGTTACTTAAAGGTACAAAGTAAATCATAAATGATGTGTTGTATTCTAGTAGATCCAAGAGAAATCTACTAAGTTTTAAAGATATAAGATACAATGGTTATCATCTTGAAACCATAACTGAAAATAACATTGAATATATCCAAATTACATCCACTAAATATGGAAAAAAGTCCATAATGAAAAGAATGAAAGGTGTGTCTTCTGGATTACATTTACATACATATATCAGCCAGAAATAAATATGGTTTCTACCCGAAAAGGTGTAGATCCAAAAGTATTAACCCTTTGGCATGATCTGTTAGGTCATCCAGGTGACATAATGATGAGGAGAATAACTGAGAGCTCAAATGGGCATCCACTAAAGGACCTCAAGATCCTATTATCAAAAGATTTATCATGTGAATCATGTTCTCTTGGGAAAATGTAACTAGGCTCCCAATCAATAAACTTGAAAATGAATATGCTTTGTTTTTAGAAAGGATTCAAGGAGATATTTGCAGGCCAATTACTCCTCCATGTAGAACATTTCGATACTTTATGATATTAATTGATGCATCTTTCCGATGGTCCCATGACTATTTATTATCATCATGAAATGTTGTTTTTGCAAGCCTTTAGCCCAAATAATTCAATTAAGAGCACATTTCCTAGGTTATCAAATCAAGAAGATCAGGCTTGACAATGCAGGAGAATTTACATCTCAATCATTTAATGATTTTTTGTATGTCAATTGAGATTACAGTTGAGCATCCTGTAGCACATTTGCATACACAAAAACGGTTTAGATGAATCTTTAATAAAAAGATTACAACTAATTGTTAGACCATTACTTATGAAGTCAAAACTGTCATCTTCTGCATAGGGGCATGCTCCCTTACATGTTGATGCTCTTATTAGATTAAGACCAAGTGCATCTCATAAGTATTCTCCACTCCAATTGGTCTTTGGAAGAGAACCAATTTTGTCTCATCTAAAAATATTTGGTTGTGGTGTCTATGTCCCAATTTCACCGCCACAACCTACAAAGATGGGACCTCAAAGAAGATTGGGAATTTATGTTGGCTTTTATTCTCCATCAATCATCAAATACTTGGAACCATTAACTCGAGATGTTTTTACAGCACATTTTTCTGATTGCCATTTTGACGAAACAATATTCCCAATCTTAGGAGGAGAAAACAAAAAGTAAGACAAACAAGATGTAACTTGGAATGCATCATCAATATCTTTTCTTGACCCTAGAAGTGCTCAATGTGAATTAGAGGTTCAAAAGATCATTCACTTACAACGAGTAGCGAATGAATTCCTTAGAAGTGCTCAATGTGAATTAGAGGTTCAAAAGATCATTAACTTACAACGAATAGTGAATGAATTACCAGATGCATTTACATATTCTAAGCGAGTTACTAAATCATATATTCCAGCTTTGAATGCACCTTCTCGAATTGATATTCCTAACATTAAAAATGAGTCAAATATACGTAGAAAGCATAGACGCCCAATAAATACAAATCCACGAAAAAGGAAAGAGCATAATGCAATTGGCAAAGTCCAAGAAGCTGCTATTGATATAATCCCAAAAGAGATTAATAATGATATAGAAAATATGGATACATCTCTTGAAGATGACCAAGTACCTAATGACTATGAGATCTCAGTAAACTTTGTACAAAATGCTACAATATAGAGTTTAAATGAAACACATGTTGATGATATTTTTGCATATGCTATAGCAAGTGAAATAATAAATGATGAAGATTATGTACTGAAATCCTTGGAGAATGCCGACGAAGAAATGATTGAAAAAAATGGCAAAATGCTATACAAGCTTAATTAGATTCATTTGAAAAGCACCAAGTATTTGGCGTTGTGACCTTAACTCCAAATAATTTGAAGCCGGTAGACTATAAGGGGGAATTTGCAATAAAAAGAAATGAGAAAAATGAAATTGTGAGATACAAAGCAAGACTTATGGCACAAGTTTTCTCACAAAAACCTGGGGTAGACTTTGGGGAAACGTATTCACCTGTTTTGGATGCAACAACTCTTAGATTTCTAATAAGTCTTGCAAATGTTGAAAGGCTCCAAATGCGCCTTATGGACGTTGTTATAGCTTACCCGTACGGATCACTTGATAGTGATATTTACATGAAAATCCCTGCGGGATTGAAAATGCCTGAAGCTTGTAAATCAAAACCCGATAAATGTTCTCAATCAAACTAAAAAGATCTTTATACGGATTAAAGCAATCGGGGAGAATATGGTATAACCGCCTCAGTGAATATCTTTCAAAAGAAGGATATAAAAGTAATCAAATATGTCTGTGTGTTTTTATCAAAAGATCAACGCGGGTTTCACGATCATTGCAGTGTATGTTGATGATTTAAATATCATCGAAAATCTTGATGAGATTGAACATACCGCAAATTTGTTAAAGAACGAATTTGAAATGAAAGACCTTGGTGTGATTAAATTTTGTCTTGGCTTGCAAATTGAGCATTTATCAAATGGAGTATTTGTTTATCAATCAAACTATATTGAAAAATGTTGAAACGATTCAATATGGAAAAAGCTCATCCACTAAGCTCACCAATGGTCAGTCGGTCGCTTAACCGATAACTTGACCCATTCCGTCCTAAAGAAAATGATGAGGACACTCTTGGTCCTAAAGTACCATATATATAAGTGTAATTGGGGCTTTAACGTACCTTGCTAGCAATACACGTCCGGATTTTTCATTTTCAGTGAACTTACTAGCAAGATATAGTTATGAGCCAACACGCCAACATGGTATGTTTTCACTTATGGAGACACTACAATTTCTTGAAGGTTGACAAAGCAATCATTAACTGCTACGTCATCAAAACATGCTGAACTTCTTGCACTTTATGAAGCCGTTCGAGAGTGTGTTTGGTTAAGATCGACGATTTAACACATCCAGCAAGCATGCGGACTCAAGTCTATAAAAGGACACCCAACTTATTGTTTGAAGACAATGCAACGTGTATAACTCAAATCAAGGAAGGTTGTATCAATTGAGACAAGACAAAACACATTTCTCTAAAATGTTTCTTTACAAAATGATCTACAAAAGGATGGAGTTATTGATGTTCGCCAAATTCGATCAAGTCAAAACTTGGTAGATTTATTCACAAAGTCTCTGCCGATAAAAGTTTTTGAGCAACCGGTTCGGAAGATCGGTATTCGACGCTTGAAAGATATATCAATTAATTTGAGGAGGAGTATTATGCACACTGCACTATTATCTCCTTCATCAAGTTTTTATTCATTGAGTTTTTCTTGGTAAGGTTTTTGATGAAGCAGATTATGGCGTATAATAAATGGTGAATATCAAAGGAGGAGTATTGTAAATATATTATTATATTCCCCTTTATTCTAGTAGGTAGTTAGCTAGGGTTTATACTTCATAAACACTTATAAATAAGAGATATTTGAGATCACCACTTAATAACAGATTTTGTATACATTTTCTTGTTATTTAAGATATATTTTACATAAGTTGTACCATACATCCATACTATGTTTGACAAAATGGATGTGGCTGGGGCTAGAGCTAGGGCCGGGGCTTATATTATAAGCCGAAACTAAAATTTTTATTTCATAAACTTGTTTGACAAATTATTTTAAGTTGGAGCTTATTATTGTAAAATTACTAAAAAGAACATATAATTAAATTAACATATGTATATATTAGATATTTTTGTCGGTAATTAACTGATTTAACATATTAGAAACCCCGTCAAAAAATTTTAGCCTCATTTTTTTGGGCTGAGGGGCTGGAGCTTAGAAAAAAAAAAAAAAAAGAAAATTCCCAAACACACCCTCTACAAACACCCCCTCTACTAGAAAACAAGTCCTATTTATTGCCTTTCATTTACGGTTGAAATATACCCAAATCCCTAATGAACTCAACTATGAAGCTCTAATCCAATCAAAGGGTTACTACCGAAATTGCATCAGGTACAATTAATCATTTCTATCTCTAATATCGTTTATTTTTGTCACAGTCTAGTTAGTCGCTGTAATTTTTTATACAATACATGGATGGTGTCCCCCAACTGTTTAATAAAATGAATTTTAGATAGAACTGAAAAATCCAAATCCAAACAATCCTTAAGTGCTTGTTTACTAAGTTTTCATATCTGCTTTTGCTTATAAGCAATCCCAAACACCCTAACTCCTTAATTATTACTATCAAATATTGTCACTATTGACAACCTATTATAGCTAGGGGCGGAGCCAGAATTTTAAGTTAAGGGGGCCGACTTAATGTAAAAGCAACAGTGAAAAAATCGCTCAATGATGTATCTACGTTTTTTAAACAACTATGACTCAACCTAACATCATAATGACTAGGAATAAATTAAAGTAAGGAAAGAATAGTTGGCAAGTAAATTCATTTTAGTGTTGTATTTGATTGTTCAAGTTGTTCGTTAATCAGCATACTGATTGCAAAAGTTATTAAGAAACTAGCTATTGTACCGAATAACTAATGAATAAAGTGAGTTAATTAGTGGTGGCTCAGCACTCACTAGTCACCCTACTAGCTCCGCCCCTGATTATAGCTTACTTAAATACAAAATATCTTATTACATTTATAGTTCATTTATATGGTGTATGTTGGACTTATGGTAAATGTATGTTTGAAAAGATTAAAAATTTGATTTAATATTTAAAAAGCAGGCCTCGCTGATATTAATGGGTTCCAAGGATGTTGATAGGCTTAGTAACATGCCTGACGAGGTTCTTTCAGAAATACTCTCTTTAATGCCTACGAAACTTGCGGTGCGAACTAGCATTTTATCTAAAAGATGGAGGTACAATTGGACGTTGGTCACCAGCATCGACATCGATGTTCTTCCTTTCCATGGTGTAGAAAACTGTTGTGCATTTGTGGATCGTGTTTTGGACCTTTGCAAATCAACTGAAATTAAGTTATTTCGGTTACGTTTTAGTAATTTATGGGTTCAAGAGTCAAGAATGACTAAGTGGATAAATGAGGCTTTAAGGCGAAAAGTTAGTGAGTTTGAAATACAATGTGGCTTGCTTGAGTTGCCTATTAGTTTCTACACTTGCAAGACACTTACAAAACTAAGGGTAGAAAATGAATGTCAAGAGGTGTTTATGGACTGGCAGACTCCTTTCAATCTCCCTTGTCTAAAAACTCTGGACATTGCTCTTTTTAGCAAACCATCTCTTAATGCATATAAACTGATCCGCGGATGCCCAATACTAGAAAGTTTGTCACTCCAATTCACATATGACCCTGATGAAGAAGAGTACATATTCAGTATCCCTACTTTGAAGCGGTTGACACTTGTCAAAAAGCTGAAATGGGGTCCATGTAACAAGCTTGTGTTTATTGTCCCTAATCTTGAAGAGCTCTGTCTTGATAGTCGTTGGTGCTTACCATTTAGGATGGAAGAGTTGCCGTCTCTGGTTTCGGTAATAATTTCATCTTTTGATCTAAGATTTAAGACATTTGTGGGTTGAACTTTTAAAAGGAATAATTAGAGCTAAATCACTTTTTTTCTATATGACTTGAAAGTTTTTGTTTTTGTTGTTGAAGGAATTATCTGATGCACCTTTGCGCAAAGCTGTGAATATAAAGCATTTGGAGTTAAAGAGCGATCTTTCTTTATGTTGGGTATCAGTCTTTCAATACCTTGAAAATTGTTCACAGTTGGAACACCTAACTATTGAGAAGGTATGGGCTGTTCAATGATTTGACACGTTATGTTGTATACTTTCTAACATCTATGTTTATGCTATCTTTTCTATGTTAAACTCAAAAGCCTGGAGAATCAGAATCAGAATCAGATTGGATTGAGCCACATACTGTTCCAACGTGTATGTTAATGAACCTTAAAACAATCAAATTTGAAAGTTGCATGGTTGAGACGGACGATATACAGTTTTTGGAATACATGTTGGGGAATGCAGAGGTTTTAAAGAGGATAACTATCACATGCAAAAGCGGGCTCATGGAGGAAGAACTGCAGTTGTGTGCCAGGTTATTGAAGTGTCCAAGGGCTTCTAAGTACTGTGGGATTAATTTTGTTGGAAAATCATTTTATTCTGCAACTAGTTAGTTGTTGTCGAAAGATATGGGGTTTTTGTTTTTCATAATGATAATGTTTGATGTCTGAAACTGGTTTTGAAGATGTCTCAAGCTGGTGTTGAAATTTAAGTACTATTTGATTTGTTTTACAATGGTTTTTACTATATGTTAAAATTTTGCAGATAAGTTTGTCATGACCACTATGCCTATTATCTGTAGTCCGATAATCTTATGGCCTTTTGACCTCAATGGTATACAAATGAATTGTTATTGATCTTCTTCTATGACACTAATAAGTTAAGGTTAAAAGTTAGTAATGATAACTTGCATCATTTACATAAAGTAACAAGGATAATTCGAATCAAACTCGCCTAATCTGTCACATAAGCTTCCTTTTATCCATTGTTGATTTTTTGTTTTAACCATTTTATTGACATGTTACATGTTTGATGGGTCATTTATTGTTTGTGTTGTTAGAACCTAGTCGATAATGATTAATCTCTTCGAATGGGCCAATGGGGGATAATCGATCTAGTTTTGGAAAATGACAAAGTGATTATCCAAACAACTAGTCTGTTTGCTATCTGGTACATACTAACACAATCAAAATGGAATGAAAAACTAAAGCGAAAAAGACACTAATCTAGCTGATTAAAAAAGAATAGTTTCAATATTATACTCATATAGACCTGACTGACATCAATATTTTGATAGCCTGTTGTTCATTCCATGCGCATTGGACCTGAACCTACCACTCGCTATGTATATATATGTTGGGCTTTCTCAATCTCTATTTATTTTGCTAGGTATAGCTAATCGTAAAAACCCGATGTGCCCAAAAATTGAATAACCGAAACTAGAGCTGTATACATTGGGCTTTCTCAATCACTGTTTATTTTGCTGGGTATATAGCTAATCGTAAAAACCCGATGTGCCCAAAAATTGAATAACCGAAACTAGAGCTGTATACATTGGTGTGAGAGGTGTGCTGCCGCACAGGCCTGAAAGTTTTAGAGGCCTTGAATTACATCCCTCTGTGTATAGTTGTGGCGTCAACATCACAATGTTGACGATGCATGAAATTTTGTTCTAAATGCTTGGTAAACTTTATTTCAAGTGGGCGACATTAATAAAAAAAACTCATAAAAATTAAAGCTAATCGTTACAATGTATTTTTAATCGTCATGTTTAGTTATCATATAAACGGTTTTGCAATGAGCCTCTGTTGGCCCAACTACGACACTGACCGAAACCTATGACCAGTTTGGTTAACGGGTGAGAGTTTCATTATATGAAGCCTGCCCAGACAATCAGAACCGAGCAATCCGACCCACATGGATACAACATAATTCTAAGTACATTAAAAAAATTATATAGAAAATGATATATCAATTCCTACCCCATGTTCGTAAATAGTTTCCATTTTAGTTAAATTCATCCCTTAAATGAGTAAACTTCAAGAAAACACAGTAATGATTGCTTTATGAAGTTTTTGTTGCAGCATATATGGATGTTTAATCTATAAACAACTTTAACGATATCAATTTCAATGATACTGCAGGATATTAGGCTGACACCATGCATAGATGGATCCCAATTGATACTTTGATACTGGGTAAGAACTTATCACCACTAACAAGTCCCAGTTGAATTTTATATTGATTAAAAGACGAAAGTTGTTGTAAGAGAAACAAAAGATGGTAATTTAGTTCCATCAAACCAGTGGCGGAGCATGACCGTCTTGATTGGGGGGCCGAAAATTTTCGGTATAATAATGTAACATTCTAACATTAAAGATTATCCTTATGGAATGCTTATGTTGTAAGTTTGGAATGGGTGAGTAAAGGTTTTTTTTTTCACTGATCTTATGTACTAGGAGGATAACAAATATAAGGAATAAAACATTCAAACTACGTTACTCCAGTAGTAAACTATCACATATTCATAACTGATTACCTAGAGCTACCAATTGATAACCATTTTCTTAAATACATAAAAGCTTAATACACCAAAGTTATTATAAATATAAATTAAACTAACTTCTACTAGAAAAAAGAAATAAATACTAAGTCAACACATAACATCGTTACAAGTTCTTTTTTGGTTTTAAAAATAAAAACCCACGTCTTGTTACCACAATTTTAGGAAACCAAAGCGTCAAAAATACTACTCAAATCTCTACATCCATGAAAATCGCTAATTGTGACCCAAATTCTAGGGGGGGCCAGCACCCCTTCCTCCCCTATCTCCGTCAATGCATCAAACATAAGTCACTTAAAAGATACCAAAACGTACACCATAGTTTTCTACTGACAAAACTAACTAGTTGCAGAACAAAACGATTTCCCAACAAAACAAAACTCACACTACTTAAGGTGCGTTTAGTTGGGGGAAAACACCCTTGTTTTCGCTTCAAAATTTTTACAAAATTAGAGATAGAAAACTAAAGAATTTTTTCTCCAACTAAACGCACCCTTAGAAGCCCTTGGACACTTAACCAACTTAGCACTCAACTGCATTTCTTCCTCCAAGGACAAGCCTTCGCAAGTGATTGTTAGCTTCTTTAAAACCTCTGCATTTCTCAACATGTATTCCAAAAACTCTAATTCGCACTTCCGCCCCTTGCAATTTTCATATGTCATTGTTCTGAGATTTATTAACATACAAGTGGGAACAGATAGCGGCTCACTCCAATCTGATTCTTCAGGCTATTGTTTTTAACACAAAAAAGCAAATATCATAAAACGAAATACGTTCAAAAACCATAGAATAGAACATCTCAGAGCATTAGAAACAGCCTATTACCTTCATAATATATATATGTTCCAGTTCAGAACAGCTTTCAAGATATTGAAAGATTCTTGGCCATTTTAAACCCTGCCAGCTATCTAACTTTAAATGCTTTACATTCAAGAATTTGGGCAAAGGTGCATGGGATAAATCCTCCTACATAATACAATATTATACCTGATTAAGTTCGTTAGAAGAATAATAATGTACCCTAAATTAATCAGCACATTATTGTATACAAAAAAAACAAATAAAATAAAATACTTACAGAATATCGCATAGATAAAGAAAGCGACTTAGCTCTAGTTAATCCTTTTAGAAGCTCAACCCAAAAGTGATCGGACCATAGTACGCTAGAAGAAAATTCAGTCGAAACCAAAGACGGAAAATCTTGCATCACAAAAATCAGTGAGCACCAACCACCAAAAATGAATAGGTCTTCAAGATTAGGGACATTTAACACAACCTTGTTAATATTTGAACGGGATTTCCATAATCTTAATGTCAAACGCTTCAACGTAGGAATATTAAATTTGTACTCTTCTATGTTGCTGAGTGAGTATATTTGAAGTGATAAAGTTTCAAGTATTGAGCAGCCACTGATGAGCTTAAATACAATGGGAGAAGAATTGCGATATATAGCAATGTCGAGGGCTTTCAGACAAGGAAGATTGAAAGGAGTTTGTGAGTCACAAACATCCCGTTCATTATAATTATCTATTCTTAATTTTGTTAATGTCTTGCAAGTGAACAGGCAAAAAGGCAACTCAAGCAAGTCTCCATATTGTACTTCAAGCTCACTAACTTTCAACCTAACAGCCTCATTTATCCACTTAGTCATGCGTGACTTTTGAACCCAAAACCTATTAAAATGTAACCGAAATAACTTAATTTCAGTTGTTTTGCAAAGGCTTAAAACACGATTTACAAATGTACAACAGTTTTCCACACCATGGAAGGGTAGAACATCGATATCAACGTTGGTGACCATCGTCCAATTGTACCTCCATGTTTTAGATAAAATGCTAGTTTGCACTGCAAATTTCGTAGGCATTGAAGAGAGTATCTCTGAAAGAACCTCGTCGGGCATGTTGCTAAGCCTATCGACATTCTTGTAACTCATTAAGGTGGAGGAGACCTGCTTTGTAAATTCAGGTCAAATTTTAATCTTTTCAAAGATATATGGGTATTATTATAAGTCCAAGTAGAGTAAAACAGGGGTATAGTGGTTAAAAGAAAAAAAAAGAAACTATCAACAAAACTAGTTATCAGTCTCGTGCCTAAAATAGGCTAAATTGAGTTCAATTTCAGCTACCAATAGGCTAAATTAAGTTCAACTGACGAATGATAGCTGAAACCGACGATTATCTCATCCTTGTTCTTATTGCAGATCTTTTGCTATGTACTTTAGCAACAAAACGACGTCCTAATCTAACTATAAATTCTTTTACTTTTATTAGCCAATAAAAAAGCTTTATCAACAAAAGCAGAGTTTATGGTCTTGGAGTAGAACAGTGTGCGGTAGAAAGAATGGCGAGATGGATGGGATGTAGTGTCGGAGAGTTACCTCTAACATACTTGGGTTTGCCGATCGGGGTATGTATGCGAAGGGAAGGTGCGTGGAGACCGGTCATAGAGAAATTTAAGAAACGTTTGTCAGACTGGAAAGCAAAAGCGATGTCTTTTGGTGGTCGTTTGACCTTGGTTAAATCTGTTTTGGGTAGTTTACCACTGTATTATTTTTCTTTGTTCCGAGTTCCGTCTAGTGTGCTAAAAAAACTTGAGAGAGTGAGGCGGGATTTCTTTTGGGGTGGGATGGGCGTGGAGGAGCAAAAAATGCCTTTGGATAAAGTGGATTCAGTGATCTCATCGTATGAGTCGGGGGGGTGGGGGGGGGGGGGGGGGGCTAAATTTATTGGTCTCTAAAAGCAAAGAATTGGGCTTTGGTCGGGAAAATGGTGGGTGCGAGCTAGGGTTGAGTCGGGGCTCTTTGGGTTAGGGTTTTGTGAAAACAGTATATATCTCTCT
>LBNU01036057.1:4667-27344 GCA_014162995.1 Artemisia annua | reverse complement strand
AACATTCGAGAGGCAATGGCAGAATACCCATGGATTGAAGCGATGCAGGATGAAATTCTTTCATACAATTTACACGATAGTTGGGAACTTGTACCCAGACCACTTGAGAAACGTGTTTTTGATCTTAAATGGTTGTGGAAGAATAAATTGGATGAAGAAATGACTGTAATCCGCAACAAAGCTCGTCTTGTGGCTAAAGGATATCCGCAAGAAGAAGGAATTGATTTCGAAGAATCATTCGCGCCAGTTGCTAGACTTGAAGCAGTCAGGATCTTCTTAGCTTATGCCGCTCACAAAAACATCACCGTCTATCAGATGGACATTAAGACTGCGTTCTTAAATGGAACTTTGAAAGAGGAAGTGTATGTGACGCAGCCAGAGGGATTCGTCGACAAAGAACATCCAGACTACGTCTACAGGCTTAAGCCATTTATGGTTTGAAACAGGCTCCAAGGGCGTGGTATGACGAACTGTCTTCTTTCTTGCTGAAAAACAATTTCACCACAGGAACGGTTGATAAAACTTTGTTTACTGAAAAACACAAAGATGACATCTTAATTGTTCAAATTTATGTCGATGACATCATCTTTGGATCAACCAATCCTAATCTTTCAAAACAATTTGAAAATCTCATGAAAAGCAAATTTGAAATGTCCATGATGGGGGAACTAAAATTCTTTCTTGGTTTACAAGTACATCAGTCCCCTAGTGGTATTTTTATCAATCAAGCTAAATATAATAAAAAACACAAAGATGACATCTTAATTGTTCAAATTTATGTCGATGACATCATATTTGGATCAACCAATCCTAATCTTTCAAAACAATTTGAAAATCTCATGAAAACTAAATTTGAAATGTCCATGATGGAAGAACTAAAATTCTTTCTTGGTTTACAAGTACACCAGTCCCCTAGTGGTATTTTTATCAATCAAGCTAAATATACAATTGAGATTTTAAAGAAACATGGCATGGAAGATTGTGACTCTGTTGGTACTCCAATGGTCACTTCACCGAAAATTGGTGCTGATTTATTCGGGAAACCCATAGATCCGAAGAAATATCAGAGTATGATTGGTTCTCTCATGTACTTAACTGCTAGTCGACTAGATATACAATTTGCTGTTTGTCTCTTAGCACGGTTTCAGGCAAATCCTACCGAACTTCACCTCAAAGAGGTTAAACGGATCTTTCGGTATCTTCGAAGAACCATTAACATGGGACTTTGGTATCCGAAGGATTCGGGGTTTAATCTAACAGCATTTTCAGATGCCGACCATGCAGGTGATCAAGTAACAGCAAAAAGTACATCAGGCGGAGCATAATTTTTGGGTGAAAAACTGGTCAGCTGGTCGTCTAAGAAACAGGATTGCACCGCACTGTCAACTGCGAAAGCCGAGTATGTATCTCTATCTGCGTGTTGTGCCCAAGTTCTTTGGATGCGGACACAGCTCACAGATTATGGTTTTCATTTCGACCGCATTCCTATGTATTGTGACTCGAAAAGTGCCATAGCCATCTCGTGCAACCCCGTGCATCATTCTAAGACGAAGCATATTAGAGTCCGCTACCACTTTATAAAAGAGCACGTAGAAGAGGGTACAGTTGAAATTCATTTCGTGAAGACGGATTACCAACTTGCCGATCTATTTACTAAAGCCCTTCCAAAAGAAAGGTTTGACGAATTAGTTCGACGAATTGGCATGCGAAGCCTAACCCCTGAGGAGTTAGAACGTCTTCTCGAATCTTCTTGAAAAACATTTTCAAAACCGCTTCGCTGTAAATATTTTTGAAAAAAGAAAATACAAAATTTGAAAAACCAACAAAAACAAAATAAAAAATAGAAAATTTTCAAAAACACAAAAACAATATAAAATCTAAAAATCCAAAAATATTCTTCTCACGACATGTCTCTCGTATAATCGATATTATGTACGTTTCTAGAAATGCCTTTCAAAAATGACACGGATATGTACATATGCTTGAGCGAGAGTTCATTTAAATGTTTTCTAAAACATGTCGTTTCTCTAAATTTTTCTTCACAATGGCTTTCGTATACTTCAGTACGAAACCCGAGCTTAATTGATGACTTCTTAGTATTTCAACTAAGAACTCGTTTTTCAAAGAAAGGAAAGTGCTTAATTAAAAACAAAGGTTTCAAAAACTTTTTAAGCACTTAGCCTCAAAACAAAATGACTTGTGTACATTTCAGTACATAACTCGTATTTCAAAGAAAAAACTCCCTCTAAATCCATTAAAATTGATTTTAAACTTTATGTTTAAACAATATGCTTTCTTTGAGGGGGAGTATAAAAATCAAAAAGAAAATGTTCCAATTTCATGCGAAAAAGTCCGTCTTTCTCTCCAAATGCTTTTATTTAATCAGTTGATATCAAAAATATCACGGTATGCTATTTTTGAGGGGGAGAAGACGTGATTAAATGTGATCAAAAATGTTCAAAAGTTGTGGCAGAATCTCGAGCTCGTAAGTAAAGACATAAAAGTCTTATACTAGACTCAGAATTGACTCTCGAATTGACGAAACAAAATGTTAGTATTCGAAAGGATTTATCCAAGTAGAAAAGTACCATTTCGAGAAACTCTTAATTAGATGTTTACCATGACGGGTCTAACTTCCTTTTTAGGAATGTTAACAACATCAAGTTAGTTATTAGGGCTAGTTGTCACCTAAAAGCTGATAATGGATCCCTTTAACTAAGCAACGTAAACGTGTCCCTCGGGTATATGTCTATTAAGAGTGGATCAATTCAAAAAGTGCCAACTCTACCCAACATGTGCAAATTTATCTTAACATATCATGAGCACATGTGAAGGGGGAGTATTTCAAAAGTGCAAAACTCTCAATGTGTTAACAAAAATGTGTTTTATGATCATAAACACTTTGAGAGATTTTCAAGCAAATGGTTTATGGCAACAATAGGATAGTCATGGTGATATAAGGTGACTAAGGTTAGGAAAAACCGTCCTATGATCCGCCAGAACCGGAGGGATCTACCCAAGGACAATTCCAATAGATAGAATTAGAAGTCCTTAGGTATGATTAAAAGAAGGAGTAAAGAATGAAAGGGAAAGAAGGGGTTGAAGAATTAAAAAGAAATGAAATGAGAAAGGGTGAAAAGAAATGAGCCCTCCATATATTCAACCATAGGTCAGACACCGGGTTCAATTCATTTGCTACTGATTGTTACTAAGGTGACATCGGTATTGAAGACAAGACGTCATGGACCCAGTGACGCACTGCACTTAAACCTTCTAGCCACTCGGGTATCTCTCAAAAGATACTTGTTTCATTCTCACGGAGAACCCTGCATAATCTATTGACCACTCATTCCGAGTGTGTTGATATTGAAAAGGAGGTACTCTGCTCCATTCCTCCGATGACTAAATGTGCACTTATTGAGTCTAGAGCCAAGAGATTCATCAAAAGATCTCATAGGAACACACGATATTATTACACTGGTTGTTCTACATCAATGGACGCCAGATGTAAACTTTAGAGTCCTACGCAGGTCTTAGCAATCTGCCAGAACGTTTATGAGAGAATTTACTTATGTACTTCTCAATGATTGAACGGAAACTCCTGCCAGGGTCAACATCAAACAGCCCTGACAGCAGGTCACTTCGGTAATCTCTTGTGGGTTACGCTTAGTGTTTCGGTGGATTCCAAACGGTCTACAGTCGTGGGGTGATCTCCAGCGACTCACCTAATCGTGGGTGTACTTCGGTATGTCTGTGTAAGCTCTTTCGAGGGTATCCGATTAGGAACGGCCATGGTAAGGGTTGGAGAAAGTCTTCACAATATGCTGTTGACGATCTCTAATTCCGAACCTGTAAGTACCGGATGTTTTATTGCTAACTGTTTTATGCAGGTACAACCACCACACTAGTTTCCACATGCTCATACATACATCTCAAAGTCAATGGAAAGTTCTCACTAAGATCAAAGGAAAGCAACAGTCAAAGAAAGATTCTACGCCAAAAAGAAGAATCTACAAAGTAAAGTGATAAAGATCAATGTGAAAGAACAGCGACAACAAATGTACGTATGGCAAAGACTAAAGATGTATGAGCATGTTGGAAAGGCGATCAACCTACATAGACGAAGCAGTGACAAAAGGCAGATGAACGATCACAACAACAAAGAACAAAGAAAAGTCATATTATAAAGATCACAAAGCATGAAGGAACAAAGAACGATGAACAAAGAACTATAACTTATCTAATGTTTTCTAAAGACGTCAAGAGCAAAGAATGTTAAAGTTTAAAGACAAAGATGAAGACGTCACGCAACCTTCAATGACCAACACTTAGGGGGAGATTGTTAGCTTTGTATTTTTATAAATTAAAGTGTCGGTCATTAAAGTCTTAAATCATGTAATAGGTTGCGTTAGAAAGCGTTTCAAGAGTTATAAGTCCATTAGTTCAATAAGAAAGAAGTCGAAGGGCCAAATATGTATAAGTTGTAAGGCCAAGACTTCATAGCTATATAATGCATTGTAAGCCTTCATTTGAAGGTTGAGCTTCATCATTTGAATAAACACATAGTTCTTATCTTTTACATGATGTTCTCCACTCTTTCTCTCTCTACTCTCTCTCTAGAATAAGCTTGAATTAGTTGTGAAATAAGTTGTATCCAAGGTCCTACAAAACTTCCATGTCAGAAGTTCATAAGGTGTCTTGTTATGAAGCCTAGTTATAGATACCCTGTTTAAGACATAACAAGCATTGCTGACTGCTTCAGTCCAAAACATAGTGGGTAGCTTAGAGTCAGCAAGCATAGATCTTGCTGCCTCTATGAGGGTTCTATTCTTCCTTTCAGCCACCCCATTTTGTTGTGGAGTCCTAGCAGTGCTATAGTCCCTTTTTATACCCTTAGACCCACAGAGTTCAATTAACTTAGCATTTTTGAACTCTGTCCCATTATCACACCTTATACTTTTAACCTTCTTATTTAGCTGGTTTTCAACAAGGGTAATAAATTCTTTAAGAGTTTGAAAAGTTTCATCTTTAGTTCCCAAAAAGAATACCAAACAAAACCTGCTATAGTGATCAGTGACCACCAGGCAGAAATACTTATGATCAATACTTCTGATGGAAGTAGGACAAAAAATATCCATGTGTAACAACTAAAGAGGTTCTGAAATTGTGCTCACTGCAGTAATGGCTTTTAATGATGCTTTGTGTTACTTTCCTTTGTTGCAGGCAACACAATTGTGCTCATTGGTGAAGACTTTGGTAGGAAGTCCATGAACCAATCCATGTTTGGCTAACTTGTTGATGGTCTTGAAGTTTACATGTGCCATCCTTCTGTGCCATTTCGTAGATTCATCCAAGGATGCTTTTGCCACTAAACAAGCTAGATCTCCTTCAGGCTGGACATCATTCAAATTGAAAGTGTATAGATCGTGACTCCTTGGAACTTTTAGCAAAATCTGACTGTCATCAGGTAGCTTGAAGTCCTTAGAAAGCACAAAAAAATCCTTCTCAGTGAAGAGAACATTGTTCTTTGTGTCACATATTTGTGAAACTGAGAACAAATTAAGGTTTTGTAGATCCTTCACATAGTAGACATTTTCAAAGTCCAGCTTAGAGGTCCTAATGGTTCCTTTCCCTGTAATTTTCCCATTTCCTCCTCCAAATTGTACTGTGCCTCCAGTAATTGGCACAAAATCATGCAACCTATCTTTGTTCCCAGACATGCTTCTAGAACAACCACTATCCACTATACCTACATCTTTACTC
This sequence comes from Artemisia annua, assembly GCA_014162995.1. Lineage (NCBI taxonomy): Eukaryota > Viridiplantae > Streptophyta > Magnoliopsida > Asterales > Asteraceae > Artemisia > Artemisia annua. The sequence goes on along the minus strand of LBNU01036057.1, from coordinate 21,581 downwards.
ATAAGAGGACGATCCTACAACAACAACAAAAATATACAAAAATATTAGTATCATAGGAAGACTCAAGTCATGAATGACTTGGGCCTGCCTTGTGGGTTATAAAAGTGAGGCCATGTAGATGAATGAGATCCACCATTGTTCTTGATTCCCCTGTGTGTAGATGGTCTATGTTTTATCCCAGAACAACTTGCTGAGGGCTTAACAGCAGTATCCCGGTATGCCCCCCCCATAAATATTGGGTCATAAACACTAGGCCAAAAACCATTATGAAAGTAAGAACTTTGAGGTCTGTAAAATGGTCTAGAAACATGCCTGTTTCTACCAGTAGAAGAAGGTCTACCAACAGGAACCGGCTTACTAGCAGAATCAGACTTATCAGCAGAAACTGATTTGTCAGCAGGATTGAATCTGCTGGTGTTATGTGTTGCTTGTGGAACAAATGAGGGAATCTTATTAATATTTTTCCACATAGGTCTAGGTCTCTGTTGATCAGCACAAACACCCATTCTCTTCTCATGAAAATCACAATCCTTAATAAGATAAAATTTACTACCACAAACAAAACAGGTCTTCTTTTAGAAGATTTGTTCATAACATTAGATGTTTTATTACAAACAAACTTATTCAAACCATAAACTGAATTGTTTTTAACAGACTGAAAGGAATTGTTTTTCATAGAATAAAAACATAAGTCTTCAAAAGATGTTGTCTTTGAAAGTGATTCATCAGCAGCAACTCTTGAGTTGAAATCAGTAGATTTGTAAGAAGACTTGGGTGATGGCTTGGGTGAGGTCTTGGGACTTGAATCACAACTGGAAAAGCTACTTAAAGGGGTCTTAAATGTCTTGTCACTGAAAGAACAAGATACACAATCATTAGATTCATTGCCAGAGGTAGGCAAATCAGAAGACTTGTTGCCAGACTCTAATTGTTAAGTCTAGGTGGTCTGAGGTAGGCATAAAAGTTCCTGTGATTGTTGAGGGTACATTATGCATCTCACCCTCCTTAACAAACTTGACAGGTTTTTTAAATTCCAAAGGAGGTTCAGGCTCAGGGTCAAAAGTACTTGGCTCATAAGGGTCATATACCTCATGTGGTCCTATATAGTCACCAAATCCTAATGCTCTCCTAGACTTTATGGACTGACAACTATCAATTAATTTCTCAAGATTTTAGCCCCTTTTTGCCACTTATGTCTACCTGCAACTTCATTATCAAATTTAACCTGTAACTCTTGTTTTTCTAAATCAACTTTTTCTTTTTCTTTTTCAGAGAACTTTAACAAATTTTCTGAATTCTCTAAGTCTCTTTTTAACACCCTAATTTTTTCTTCATAAGCTAATTGATTCTTTTGGAACCAGACTTTTTGTTGCTCTAATGTTTTAACAGCCTCTTTATATGCTTGTACTTTTATATAAAAATCTTTATATTGAGGTTCCATTTCATCAGAAGCTTTCTTAAGAGCATTATATTTACTATCACAACTAAAAACACAATCTTGTACCTGAGATGAGATGCCCATCAAGCCAAATTCTTCTGCCTCATCTTCAGTGTCACAACATGCCAGGTATGAGTAGAGCTGAGAAGCACTACTCTCCAAATCATCAGACTCATGCTCCTTCCAATCAACATGATCATCCACAGATACCAATGCTTTGGGTTGTTCAGCTTCCTCTTCAGTCTTCTTGTAGGCAGAGTATCTGGTCTTATCATCAGCCTTTCTCTCAGTGCATTCCCTAGAAAAATGACCCATTTGACCACATGAGAAGCACTTCACTTTCCTTTTGTCAAATCTGGCTGGATCCCTGCCTCTGAAGTTAATCTTCCTCCCTGCCTTTTTCTCAAACCTCTTGACTTGAACTGAAAGCATAGCCATCTGCCCATTCAAATTCATCTCATCCAAGTCCAGTTTATCTACTTGCTCCAAACCTTCAAAAGCAAGTTGTTGTTGTGGTTCATAGTCAGCAACAAATGAATGAAGCACATCCTCTAATACACTACTAGATTGTGGATGATTCTTTGGTCCAGTAGTGGTTTTAGAAGATGAGTTTGAAGAAGAACTTGAACTTGCAGCATATGTCAACCTATTAGAGATAGAGCTGACAAATGCTGAGTTTGTAGGAGGTGAGGAAAAAGAAGAATGCCCCTTGATATCAAGCTCAAGACTCCTGAGCTTGTTGTAGAGATCATCAAAAGAGAGGTAGTCAAGGCCACCCTTGGTTTTAAGTGCAATGCTGACTTGAGACCAAGAAGGAGGTAGGGCTCTTAAAAACTTCGTATTGCAGTCCTCATTGTCAGTCTTGGCTTTCAGCTGATTCAGCTGACACAAGATCTTCTGATATCTGTCATAGCCCTTGTGTATACCTTCTTCCTCTGATATCTTGAACTCCTAGAACTCCTGCTTGAGCATGGACTTCCTCATCCTTCTGGATTCGTCATTACCCCCAAACCGTGCTTTAATGGCCCTCCAGATATCCTTGGCATCATCAAGATAGTGAAAATCACCCATATGATCATCTAGTATAGTTTGAAGCAAGATAGTTCTTGCTTTGTTTTCTCTCTGAACAGCAATCACCTCCTCAGCAATAGTAGGAGGAAAAATGGTAATGTTACCATTAGGGTCTTTCCCAGTCTTTTTCAAGCTATTGCCATTTAGGACCACATTCCAGAGATTGTAATCAGTGTTGGTGATCCAATTTTGCATCTTCATTGCCCAAATCTCATATTCATCCTTCTTGAGATAAGGGAACTTTGCATTGCTGCTGGTGAGGGTAAGCTGCTGAATGGAAGCTGCTGATGTTTTGGGTGTTTGATTAACGTCTGACTCATCTTAATGAGCTGACATGGTTGTAAAGTGATAGAAAGGTGTTTTTGGAGTGAAGAAAAGTAGTTCTTAGTACACAGAGACCCTCCCTAGACTCTGATACCACTTGTTGAAACTATAGACCTTGATAGATCTTAGAGCCTTTGTGGATCGTTAGTATGCTAATGTAATCAAGAACACACTAAAGGAAAATCTCTGTATAACTTGTATTCAAGCGGAAATTAAACACAAGAACAAGAACAAATAACTAAAACACTTTGATCCTCTATGGATCTTCTATTAATCACTATTGATTGTAATATGAATTCGTACATAATGCATTGGCCGTGGGTTCCTTTTATACTACAAGAAACCCTAAACCTTCTTACAAGAAACGAATAATTATAAAGCTATAAAAGATATTCTATATATCTTGTCCTAAAATAAACAAAGTATATCTGTTCTATATCATTCCTACGGATGCACTAAATCAGCAGGAACCAGATATCCGCAGGATCACACTATCAGCAGAAACCGCTAAGGCGTCAGCAGAATCCTGTCAGCAATATTATTCAGCAGAATGCAATAATTCCTAACACTAACTTTGTTGTATATTAGTTAGATTGCATTCATTGTATAATTTGCATATCTACTGTTTTTGTTTTTATTTTTGTTTTTATTTTATTTTTCTTTGTTTTTCTGCATTTCTGCTGTCGTTGTATTATGCTGAAACAAATGATATGGCGCATCTGATTCTCTGATACGGTGTATTGCGTTTTAACTTTTCATAAATACAACGCGTTTAATAATTCGAGTAAGACGCATCTGTCCCCTAGATACGGCGTATTTTGTTTTTAAAAGAAAATTTTCGAAACCTTAACGTCATACGACGCATCTGTTTCTTCAGATACGGCGTATTATATATTTAATTAAAAATAATTTTCAAATTAATTAAACTGAAGCGACGCATCGATTTTTATCGATACGGCGCATTCACTGAATCAAAAATCTAGTATTTTGAAACGTAACAAAAATACGGCGAATTAGTTTCTGCTTATGTGGCGCATTTAAACTTTTATTAATATAATCGATTTTTGATATTTAATAAGATACGGCGCATTCTAATTCAAAAGCTAAAAGTCTGATTTTAATTTTAACGTAATAAGATACGGCGTATCCTTTTTCCAGGATACGGCGCATCACCTGCAGATATCAGTAACTTTTATCTTTGATATTCGTTTCCTAATTTATCAAACATTTCTTCCAGCGGACAAATCCTACTGACGATTTTACCTATGATAACAGGAATTGCTATGGAAGACATCACGATGAACGAGTATCTTGCTATGGAACATAAGGAGAATTGGCATTATGAAAAGTCTTGCACTGAGAAGATGTTGATTTTGGAGAATGATGATGAATACTATAACTATGAAGTTAGTTTGAGCAAGTTCCCAGTAATATGTAATACTAATAAAAACCCTAGATGATCAGAATGGAAGAAGGAACTCTTACTTTCGGATTCCTATAAGAATTTCGATGCTATTGTCTGCAACTTGCCTACGATTGATACTTTACTAAAATCCGAATCTCACACCATCATGCCCGTGTGCTCATTGGAAGTTTACGAAGATGTTAAGTTCAATATACTCACTATTGATGCTGATTTATTTTCTTGGGAAACTCCTCTTGAAACTACGTTTATGGAGTTCAAACGCTTGAGCAGCATAAAGGATGATTTATTCACTTATGACTTACTAATGAGCTACACTGAAGATGAATTGCTCCTTATGTGGCCTATCATTGAATCCAAAGGATTGGTTTGAACTACTATCGAAGAAAAAGATGAGAAGTTTCAAGTCGAATACATGAACTCTAATCATGCCATTACTCAATCAAGCAACCAGAGCTATAGTAAAGTAAGTATCCAACCTACACAACCTTCCTATATTCCTTATTCCGAACAGTACTGGGGATTAGACAAAAGCAACTTGGAAGATGAGAGAATGTATGCTGAATTGGAAATTCTATTTCATGAGAGGATAGTAAGATTGATGGATATCTCTTTAAAAGAGTGGCTTGAACTTAAATATGGTGATCCCGAATTTGCTCCTATGGATGATGTTAAGCGCATAGTGACCTCATGGTTAACACGAAGTTTTAATGTGAAATTCAATGAGTTCATAGATATAAGGAGGAAGATGATGAGAAATACTAGCTTTGACATTAACTACAATCCTAACAATGTCGATTTTTCAGATTGGTTAGCTAGTAAATTTAATAACCATAAAACCATGGATACCGCCACTAAAGATGCACTATGGATTTCTTGGATGAGAGGTGAAGATGATAGAACTAAAAAGACCTTGATAGTTCTTGGACCGTTTATCACTCGAGGTTGTTTAGACCTCATATTATCTAGGATACATAACAATGAAAGCGGAATATTCAACAAGGAATTAACATTATTATGAACAAGGTTTTTCATTCATACGTTTTCCTCCAAGCCCCAATTCTACTTGATCAAGGTAGAACGTGTTACAATCTAATCTTGTAAACAGGAATCAACTGATTCTTGAGGCTAAACTAACTAACTAACTAACTAACTAACTAACTAACCAACCCTAGACGTTTATAACTTACGTCTGGGTTACACACACACACCTTTAGTCGACTACGTTATGGAAGACTTAATAAAAACCCTAACCCTTGATCTCTTTATACAATAGAGATTTAGTGTTTACAAAATACTACGAAGGACTAATAAATAAAACTTCTTTTGCAAGCAAGTCCTTCTCCATCTTTTGTAGAATTCCTTCTTGTCGTATTAAGTCCCTATTGTTTCCTTCTTTCTTGTTTTGTATCGTCAAATCTAATAGACCCAACAATCTTCCCCTATTTAATGATGACAAAACAACCACGAATCTTGTACGAACTTCCCTAGACGAAGTAGAGAAATTGAGATAATTAAATCTCACCATGAATGAAACAATCTCTTGTCTTCCCCTTAAGCCATGCCATGCCACTCCTAAATATCTTCCCCTTTTTTGTTATCAACAAATAGAGAACATATGCAAAACTTCCCCTTGAGTGGTGCATGTACATCAAATGATTCTTCAAATCTGTAAGCTCTATGTAATGATCACATGTGAAGAAAACCAAATATAACAAACTTGATGAAGAAGTAGAATAACCTAAACTTGTGTCTTATGTCTTGTACTAACCACGTGACTCCAAACCTATATTGCTAACTAAAAATATAAGTCGATCGCAATCTCTTGACAAAATCCTCAACTATATGAGACACTGAGCACTACAATGTAACTCCTTTAAGTGATAGCCAATGTGTGCATAGAGCATCATAAGAAAAATCACACATCGCTAGATTCATCAAGTTGTTGTCACCACTGTATAAAACAAACAAGTTATCTGTTGACATAAATAATGCATAAAAACGTTATTTATATTTTTCGATATCTCTACGTTTTGACGATCACAAAATGTAAACTCATTAAACGTAAGATTACTACGTAAACAAGTATTAAGCTACTTTATATCATTATATCCAACTTAATCACTTAAGGTATGAATAAACAAGTGCTTAATACATCTCATGATCAAAGGGGTATTTAATTAATTATTACAAAGTTTATTTAATAATATAAACATTTTATATATTTTTGAAAAACACTTTTGGTAATAAAAGAAAATGTTTAAATCATACTAAATATATGAATTCAAATTTTAAACCAAAATCAGTTAGTTTTTCACCAAATAAACTTTCCCCACTAAAAGACAGAAAAACTGGCCGTTAAAGCTGGGCGGCCCCCTTAATTTTAAGGGGGCCGGCCATGAATAAGGGGGCCGGCCACGCTCCTCTGTCATAATCTGTCAGAAATTTTCTCCTATAAATACCACCTCAAACCTGGTATTTTTCTCACCTTTTGCACGAAAATTTTCAGATCTAAATCTCTCTAAACATCTTCTAAAACCCTTTGATCATTAGATTATTAATCCTTGTTTCAAGTGATTCAATCCCTTCTCATCCATCCTCATCCAAAGTGCAAAAGAAGAATACTCCTTCAACAACCAAGTTTAAGAAGTATTGTAGAGTACTTGTGTAAATTGTATATATCATTTGTGAAGTTGTGTTGTGATTGTAATAAGTAGTTTTAGGAGAAGTAGAAGTTGTGTAGAGAAGAAGAAGTTGTGAAGTGGTGTGAAGTAATGAAGAAGGTGTGGTGTGTACTAGTAGTGAAGAAGTTGTGAAGAGTCGTGAGATTGGTTCTAGCTAGGATTAGAACCCGACATCTAGCTTTGTGTCGTTAAGTCGGTGTAAGCGAAAGTTGTGTAAGGTTTCTCCGCCACAAGGGAGTTTGTTGACATAGTGAAGAAAACTCTCGAGTAGGTGACTCGGGGAGTGGAGTAGGAACAAGGAAGGTGACCTTGTAGCCGAACCACTATAAATTCTTGTGTTGTGGTTTGATCTTTCTAACTCTTTACTTTCATTACTTATTTACTTATACTATATTTGCTTAGTTATTTAGTAACTATATAATTGTTCATATAGTGCAAGTATTGAATTCACATAAACTAGAATCGAAGTTTTTAAAACAAAATTGTTTTCATAAATTCTAAAACGGACGTAAAACTATTCAACCCCCCCTTCTAGTTTTCCACATTATCTTCAAAGTGTAACACCCACTTTGAGATATGATAAGAACACAAACCTGTGAAACTCAAGTACAACATCAAATAAATGATAATCAATCTTCTTCGTAATCAATTAATCAAATAAACCAAATAACGAGCCTTTTTAAACCTTTAAGAACAAAAACTTCTTCCTGTGTGTGTGAACCAAATAACCATTCTGTGTGTCTAATTCGAAACCAATCAAACTCATCTCGACTTCCCCTTACTCCTCATAACACATGTCCATAAAGTTTAATGTAAACGCATCAGTACTCAGTACTTTGATGTAACGAGCAGTACTTTCAATGAGACACGCAGCAGCACTCTAAAAAAAATATACGCAGTACTTTGGACACAGCAGTACTTTGGGCATAGTAGTACTTTGTAGCAGTACTTTGCAAAAGCTAGCAGCAGAATGAAAATCATAGTAGCAGCAGTGTACACGTAACGACTCAACAGTAGGATTTGACCCACGAGCAGTATTGACCAAAAAAAATGAACAAATAAGTAATCAGCAGTACCTCCTTTACTTCCAATAATCCAAGCGTGATAAATCATCAGTTTTAATGCACCTCCTTCGAATCCAAAGCATGCAAAAGAATTGACCACCGTCCCATTATCTTGAGTAGACCAATAAAAAAAATTGTTCTAGAAATCAAATAGCATGCGTAGATCTAACCCAACATCAATAACCAGTATTCATGTTCATTATAAAACTCAACATGTTGACTAAATTGTGAGGACCAGTAACTCTACTTTCACCATAAAACAAAACCACTAATACTAATTACTTACTCATGCAGTACCAGTAAACTCAGTCAACACCAAAGTAGAGTTACTCCAATAGAAGTAGAGAGAAGCATAGGGTTACATATACAACGAGCATCAGTAACATATGGATCCACGTGCGTCTTTAAACCAGAAAGCAGCATGGAATCATCAGCATTAATTGTTCTTCAAACTAGGGTTTAAATAATTCAAGAAGTAAATTCAGAATAACACGATTATGGCAAACCCTAAAACACTAATAACGTTGTCCTCCATCAAATCAGCTCTCCTCCATGATTATTTGACACTAAACAACTGATAACCAACTTCTATAATGAATTTATTCACTAGACACTGAAATTAGAGAAAAGAAAACCCTAAAAATTCGACTTATAATACCTTTCTCTGCAGCAGTTTTCGACACACACAAACTTTCACATAAAAGCTCAGATTGAAGATCCCTCCAGTGGTAATCTTCTGTGATATATAGAGAAGCTCTAGCAAAAATTTCAGCTTGATCCAAAAGTTAACGAAGGAGAAATCGCTGTTACAAAATTGCTCTGCAGTGAGTTGCGAAAATTGAAACAAATTCGAATTTTTTCTTGTTTTCTTTGATGTTCGACAAACAAAACCTTGTTTAATCCCATGATCACGAGCCCCTTGTCTCTGATACCAATTGATAGAACTAAAAAGAACTTGATAGTTCTTGGACCGTTTATGACTCGAGGTTGTTTAAACCTCATATTATCTAGGATACATAACAATGAAAGCGGAATATTCAATAAAGAATTAACATTATTATGAACAAGGTTTTTCATTCATACGTTTTCCTCCAAGCCCCAATTCTACTTGATCAAGGTAGAACGTGTTACAATCTAATCTTGTAAACAGAAATCAACTGATTCTTGAGGCTAAACTAACTAACTAACTAACTAACCAACCCTAGACGTTTATAACTTACGTCTAGGTTACACACACACACCTTTAGTCGACTACGTTATGGAAGACTTAATAAAAACCCTAACCCTTGATCTCTTTATATAATAGAGATTTATGGTTTACAAAATACTATGAAGGACTAATAAATGAAACTTCTTTTGCAAGCAAGTCCTTCTCCATCTTTTGTAGAATTCCTTTTTGTCGTATTAAGTCCCTATTGTTTCATTCTTCTTGTTTTGTATCATCAAATCTAATAGACCCAACAATTAAGACTCAAAGTTAGAGGCATTAGATGTGATAATGGGATTCAATTCAAAAACAAGCTTATGGATGAATTTTGTGCCAAGAAAGGGATTAAGAGTGAGTTTAGCATTGCTAGAACTCCACAGCAAAATGGTGTTGCAGAAAGGAAGAATAGAACATTGATAGAAGCAGCAAGAACAACGCTTGCAGATTCTTTATTACCTATTCAATTTTGGACTAAAGCTGTAAGTACTGCTTGCTATGTGTTAAATAGAGTTTTAGTGACTAAACCTCAGATGAAGACACCTTATGAGTTGCTTATGGGAAAGAAACCAAGTATCAGTTTTATAAAACCTTTTGGCTGTCCTCTGACTATTCTAAACACTATTGACAAAATTTGATGGCAAGTCAGATGAAGGATATTTATTGGGTTATTGTACCAATAGCAAATGATTTAGAGTGTACAACAAGGCTACCAAAAAGGTTCAAGATTTTCTTCATGTTGATTTTCTTGAAGATCAAGAAAATCAAAAAGGTGAAGGTCCTGATTGGATGTTTGATCTTGATATTTTGACTCCTTCTATGAACTATGTACCAGTCAGACAAGAAAATTAAGTTGTTCACAAAGAAGAAGATTTACAGTACATTGTTCATGGAGTCAATGTTAGACCTGAAGATGTCCCTAATGAAGAACCCATTGGAAAGAAGCAAAGTACTTTTGAACCTCAAAGTACTGTTGAACCACAAAGTACTGTCCAAACAAACTCCACAGTATCTGATGAAGATCAAGCTATTCAAGATGAACTTAATAGGATGCTCTTTCAAGAAACAATAGCAAAATCCTATGAAGATGATCAAAGAAGAGCTTATGAAGCTACAAAGAAAAAGGGTAAGTTCACAGACTATACTCACAGTACTTTGGATCAAAGTACTGATGAACCAGTTGAAAGTACTGATGATTTGAATACTGCTGATGTAAATGATTCAAACATGCCTGAGTTAGTAGATACTGATGATGAGTAAGAAGATGAAGGTATTTTCTCAAATTCCAATGAAGAACCTAATTTTACAAATTTGGGTGATGATCTTGAAGTTCAAACAACTCCTACTTTAAGAGATCATAAAGATCATCCTGCTGATCAAATCATTGGACCTTCTACTTCTGGAGTACTCACAAGAACAATAGTTAAAGGTCTCTCTAAGCAACATAATCCTTTACTTAGCTTTGTTTATAAACAAAACAGGTTGAATCATAAAGATCAACAAACATGCATGTTTACCTGTTTTATCTCTCAAGAAGAACCCAAGACAATATCTCAAGCATTAGCTAAAGAGAGTTGAAGCCATGCAAGAAGAACTTCTTCAATTCAAACTTCAAGATGTTTGGGTATTATGTGATTTACCAGACGGAAAGAAAGTAATTGGTACAAGATGGGTTTTCAGAGTTAAAAGAGATGAAAGAGGTAATGTCATCAAGAACAAAGCAAGATTGGTTGCACAAGGATATAGACAAGAAGAAGGAGTGAACTATGATGAAGTCTTTGCTCCTGTTGCAAGGATTGAAGCAATAAGATTATTTCTTGCTTTTGCTTCTTATATGGGATTTCCTGTTTATCAAATGGATGTCAAAAGTGCCTTTCTTTATGGCAAAATTATAGAGGAAGTCTATGTTAAAAAACCTCCTGGTTTTGAGGATCCTGAACATCCAAACAGAGTCTACAAATTTATCAAGGCACTGTATGGCCTTCATCAAGCTTGTTGACATAAATAATGCATAAAAACGTTATTTATATTTTTCGATATCTCTACATTTTGACGATCACAAAATGTAAAATCATTAAACGTAAGATTACTACGTAAACAAGTATTAAGCTAGTTTATATCATTTTATCCAACTTAATCACTTAAGGTATGAATAAACTAGTGCTTAATACATCTCATGATCAAAGGGGTATTTAATTAATTATTACAAAGTTTTTTTTAATAATATAAACATATTATATATTTTTGAAAAACATTTTTGGTAATAAAAGAAAATGTTTAAATCATACTAAATATATGAATTCAAATTTTTAACCAAAATCAGTTAGTTTTTCACCAAATAAACTTTCCCCACTAAAAGACAGAAAATATGGCCGTTACAGCTGGGCGGCCCCATTAATTATAAGGGGCAGCCCCCTTAATTTTAAGGGGGCCGGCCATGAATTAAGGGGGCCGGCCACGCTCCCCTGTCAGATTCTGTCAGAATTTTTCTCCTATAAATACCACCTCAAACCTGGTATTTTTCTCACCTCTTGCACGAAAATTTTCAGATCTAAATCTCTCTAAACATCTTCTAAAACCCTTTGATCATTTGATTATTAATCCTTGTTTCAACTGATTCAATCCCTCCTCATCCATCCTCATCCAAAGTGCAAGAGAAGAATACTCCTTCAACCTCAAGTTTAAGAAGTATTGTATATTTGTTGTGTATATTGTGTATAGCATTTGTGAAGTTGTGTTGTGTTTATAGTAATTAGTTCTAGGAGAGCTAGTTGTGAATAGAAGTTAGGTAGAGAAGAAGATTAAGTAGTGAAGTAGTGAAGTGGTGTGTAGTAGTGAAGAAGTTGAGGTGTGTACAAGTAGTGAAGAAGTAGTGATAAGTTGTGGTGTGTTGTGAGATTGGTTCTAGCTAGGATTAGGACCCGACATTTAGCTTAGTGTCGTAAATTGGTGTAAGCAAAAGTCGTGTAAGGTTTTCTCCGCCATAAGGGAGCTTGTTGACATAGTGAAGAAAACTCCCGAGTTAGGTGCTCGGGGAGTGGAGTAGGACGAAGAGGAGATTCGTAGCCGAACCACTATAAATCCTTTGTCTCACGGTGCCATCCTTCCATCTCTATCTTTTTACTTACTTAGTTACATACTTGTCATATTATATACTTGTTGATATCGTTGTTTATAATTATGCAAGTGTTTTGGTATCATATAAAGTTCGGCTTGGTATTTTCAAAAACAAAGTTTTAGTAAATTAAAAAGACGTAAAACTATTCAACCCCCCCTTCTAGTTTTCCACAATTGGTATCAAGAGTCATGTCAAACAAGATTTTTAAAATATATTGTACTTTAAAACTTGAAATCGATCAATGGAAATGGAAAAATATTTAGAAGGGAAAATTGTTTTTAAACCACAATTTCTTGAAAATGAAAATTTTCTTACATGGAAAAATAAATTCGAAAGTTATGTGAAATCAATAGATTATGATCTTTGGCATGTCATTTCAATTGGTGATATTAAATCAATAAATACTACTTTTGAAAAACAAAGTAACTTGGCAAAATTTATTATATACAAAGCTATTTCAAATGTTGAGTATGAAAGAATATTTTCTTGTCAAACGGCAAATGATATGTGGAAAAATCTTTCAAAATATCACCAAGAAGAATATCAAGCCAAAGAAAAACATGCAAATGAGTTAGTAGCAAAAGAAAGTATAGTAGACAAATATTTAGTTGAAGTAAGTACAAGTTCTACTAGTTCAAATGTCTTATATGTAGGTAATGATGCCAAAAACAACATGAGCCATGACAAGAACGAACAAGAAGACTATATAGAGATGCCAATCAAGAAGGAACTAAGTGACGATGACGATGACGATTCTAATTCCGAAAGTGAAGATGAAGAATATGCAAAGGTTGTCAAAGAGTTTAAAAGACTCATTAAAAAGCGACAAAAAGCACAAGATAAAAGGAAAACAACACNACGAAGAGGAGATTCGTAGCCGAACCACTATAAATCCTTTGTCTCACGGTGCCATCCTTCCATCTCTATCTTTTTACTTACTTAGTTACATACTTGTCATATTATATACTTGTTGATATCGTTGTTTATAATTGTGCAAGTGTTTTGGTATCATATAAAGTTCGGCTTGGTATTTTCAAAAACAAAGTTTTAGTAAATTAAAAAGACGTAAAACTATTCAACCCCCCCCCCTCTAGTTTTCCACAATTGGTATCAAGAGTCATGTCAAACAAGATTTTTAAAATATATTGTACTTTAAAACTTGAAATCGATCAATGGAAATGGAAAAATATTTAGAAGGGAAAATTGTTTTTAAACCACAATTTCTTGAAAATGAAAATTTTCTTACATGGAAAAATAAATTCGAAAGTTATGTGAAATCAATAGATTATGATCTTTGGCATGTCATTTCAATTGGTGATATTAAATCAATAAATACTACTTTCGAAAAACAAAGTAACTTGGCAAAATTTATTATATACAAAGCTATTTCAAATGTTGAGTATGAAAGAATATTTTCTTGTCAAACGGCAAATGATATGTTGAAAAATCTTTCAAAATATCACCAAGAAGAATATCAAGCCAAAGGAAAACTTGCAAATGAGTTAGTAGCAAAAGAAAGTATAGTAGACAAATATTTAGTTGAAGTAAGTACAAGTGCTACTAGTTCAAATGTCTTATATGTAGGTAATGATGCCAAAAACAACATGAGCCATGACAAGAACGAACAAGAAGACTATATAGAGATGCCAATCAAGAAGGAACTAAGTGACGATGACGATGACGATTCTAATTCCGAAAGTGAAGATGAAGAATATGCAAAGGTTGTCAAAGAGTTTAAAAGACTCATTAAAAAGCGACAAAAAGCACAAGATAAAAGGAAAACAACACGAAGAAAAAGATTTGATGATGAAGACAAAAAGACCAAAGGAGAATGTTTCGTTGCTCAAGCATCAAATGAAATTTGCCTAGGGATAAATTTGGAGCCCGATGAATGGGTAAAGGATAGCGGGTGCTCAAGACACATGACGGGGAATCGCAAGTTATTCTCTACATACAAAGCATACAATGGAGGTAATGTTATTTTTGGTAGTGATCGTCGTGGAAAAATCATAGGCAAAGGTACGATTTCTCAAGACTCCCTAACTATTGAAAATGTTGAACATGTAGATAACTTAACATATAACTTGCTTAGTATAGGTCAAATATGTGACAATAAGTGTAGGGTTACCTTTACCGATAAGAATAGTGTAATTATTAAGGATGATAAAGTCATAGGTAGAGGAATTAGGAAAGGCGGCGTAAATGTCATGAAACTAGGAGATAAATTGGAAGATAGGATATGCCTAGCAACCTTAGACGAAAACTCCACTTTGTGGCATAGGAGATTAGGTCATGCAAACATGCAACAAATACAATCATTAGTGTCTAAGGAACTAGTTAGAAACTTGCCTAGCCTAAAATATAATCAACACTTTTGCGATGCCTGTAAAATAGGAAAACAAGCACATGCTAGTCATAAAGCTACGAATATAGTATCCACCACTAGATGCTTAGAACTACTTCATATGGACCTCTTCGGTCCATCCGCGGTGCGGAGCTACGGTGGCAATCGCTACACCTTAGTTATAGTAGATGACTATTCACGATACACGTGGACTAGGTTACTAAGCAATAAAACCGAGGCCTTTGAAAAATTTGAGACATTTAGTAAAATGATACAAAATAAGCTAGGATGCTCTATAGTTTCAATTAGGACGGACCATGGTAGGGAATTCGATAACGAAGTACAATTCGGAAAATATTGTGATTTAAATGGAATATCTCACAACTTTTCCGTTCCACGAACACCTCATTCAAATCGAGTAGTAGAAAGGAAAAATAGGACCTTACAAGAAATTAGTAGAACTATGTTAAATGAACAATCTATCCCACAAAAATTTTGGTGTCATGCCGTAGATACTTCAACATACATACTTAATAGGGTGTCTATTAGACGAATATTAGGAAAAACTCCTTATGAGTTACTAAGAGGTAGAAAACCAAACATAGGCTACTTTAAGGTATTTGGAAGTAAATGTTTCATTCTTAACACAAAGGATTATCCTACTAAGTTCGACCCTAAGTCATATGAAGGAATCTTTCTAGGATATTCGCAAAGTAGTAAAGCATATATAGTCTTAAATAAACACACTATGAAAGTAGAAGAATCCTTAAACGTAACCTTCGATGAAACTCCTCCACCACCTAAGACATTACCCTTAGAAGATGATGATGTTATAGAGGAAGAAGCTATTGAGGTTAGTAAAACAAAACCTTTAGGAAATGATATTGAAGAAGAAAATTTAGAAGAAAACGAAGTTATAAATATTAAGGAATCTAGGTCACACCCATTAGACAACATCATAGGTCACCTAAACCAACGAACACTTAGATCACAAGCGCAAGACAAAAATAATTTCTTTTGTTTTGTGTCGACAATAGAGCCTAAGAATATAAATGAAGCCTTAAAGGATGAAAGTTGGATTATGGCTATGCAAAAAGAATTAAATCAATTCAAAACAAATGATGTTTAGGAACTAGTCCCAAATCCTAGGAACGTGACCATAATAGGAACTAAGTGGGTATTTAGGAATAAATTAGATGAGAATGGAATAGTAACTAGGAACAAAGCTAGGTTAGTCGCCCAAGGTTATAATCAACAAGAAGGAATTAATTATGACAAAACTTATGCCCCCGTAGCTAGATTAGAATCCATTAGAATCCTTTTAGCTTATGCCTGCGCCCTAGACTTTAGGTTATACTAAATGGATGTGAAGAGTGCATTCCTTAACGGTTTTATCAATGAGGAGGTATATGTGGCACAACCTCCAGGATTTATTGACTTCGCAAAACCTGATTATGTTTATAAACTAAAGAAAGCTTTATATGGTCTTAAGCAAGCTCCAAAGGCTTGGTATGATAGACTAAAGGCATTCTTGGTTAAACATAATTATTCCATGGGAATGGTAGATAACACTCTCTTCACTAAAAGAAGTGACCCTCATATTATCATTGTTCAAATATATGTCGATGACATTATATTTGGCTCAACTTGTCAAGAAATGTGTGATGAATTTGCCAAAATCATGCATGATGAGTTTGAGATGAGTATGATGGGAGAACTAAACTTCTTCTTAGGACTACAAATAAAACAACTAGAAGACGGAATATTCTTTAACCAATCTAAGTACATTAAGGAAATGCTTAAGAAATTTGGCCTAGAAGACTCTAAACCACTTAAGACACCTATGTCTACGGAAATTAAACTCACAAGAGATGAAGAAGGTGAGTCCGTAGATAACACTAAGTATAGAGGAATGATAGGAAGTTTACTATACTTAAAGGCAAGTAGACCCGATATCATGTATAGTGTTTGCCTTTGTACTCGCTTTCAAGAGGATCCCAAAACCTCTCACCCAGAAGCAGTTAAGCGTATCTTCCGATACATTAAAGGCACTATACACTTAGGATTATGGTATCCTAAGGGATCCGGCATAGAAACCATTATCTATGCGGATTCGGGTCATGCGGGAGACTACATAGATAGAAAGAGCACTAGCGGTATTTGCACGTTTATGGGATGTTGTTTAACATCTTGGTTTTCGAAGAAGAAAACCGATCTTGCTATTTCTACCACCGAAGCCGAATA
>LBNU01036056.1:87461-103208 GCA_014162995.1 Artemisia annua | reverse complement strand
ATTTAACGGTAAACACTAACGGTCGTTAAGTACTTGTGTCTAATAATAAATATAAATATATATTTATTATTTTTCCTTAATACTCATTTGCAATGTGTGCAATCCCGAGGTCTCGTGTTCGATTCTAGACATTTACGTATTAATTCATAACCATATTTCCAACAACAAGACAGCCAAGGCCTATTGCTCTTCAAAGTCGTGGTATTGATTCCCCTTTATCTTAAGGAATGTAAAGTACGAGGCCATTTTTAAATGATCTTGAACAGCTTATCGCCGTCGTCTATTTATTGTTTAATCAAGTTGCAGATCTAGACTGCTTCTAAAAGGATTTTGTATAATTGCAATCGACATGTTTTTGTGCATATTGCACGTTAGTTACTTTCTAGATATTAGATGGTTGAACGATTGGGTGACTGCACAATGGGTATTTGTTAAATGGTATATGTAATTGTCTAGAGATATATATCTCTGCACTTTTTGCTCTGTCTTGTAACGTTCTATTTTTTTTCCTGTTAATTGAACATACTTTTAAAAATGTTCAATGTTGTGAACAAGTGGAGGCAAGGGTACAGTCACACATAGAAACAAATCTTGATAGAAGAAAAAGCTCGAGCCTTTATGTTGTTTGTTGTCTATGTTTTTAGTGTGATTTGAGGGGAATATACATGGGAGGATGAATGACAAATATGAGATTGTT
Source organism: Artemisia annua (assembly GCA_014162995.1). NCBI lineage: Eukaryota > Viridiplantae > Streptophyta > Magnoliopsida > Asterales > Asteraceae > Artemisia > Artemisia annua. Next base: position 102,511 of record LBNU01036056.1, on the reverse strand, counting down.
TGTTCTTATTCTTTGGGTACGTACTTACAATTAACCATCGTTGTTTTGTTTTGAAACACTTATCTTTTTATTAACAAGATGACCAATGAAGCTTGTTTAGGATGTGTTAATACGAACAATATGACCGGAAGTAAAATGAAATTTTTCGACGTAGATTATTTTAATTAGTTACACGTTTAATTACTATTATATGCTTACGTGGAGTTTTGGTTGTATTCCAGATCTAAAATCTTGTAATATGGCTTGTGGGTACATGGAAAATGGTTTAGCCAGAGAGCGGTTCTTTGCAAAATGGCCTGCTGGTAAATTTTAATGGAGGTGTAAGTATGGACGGACTCAGGATTTTCAAGAGGGTGTTGCACAAAATAATTATTTGATTAACTAAAGTTATACTAAAAACCGAAAGTAGCAAAAAAAAGTTTATCGGGGTTGCACATACCAGAAAACGACAGTTTTGAAAAATATTTGAACTTCATGACCAAAAATCAGGTGTAGCTTATGGAACACCCGGCATCAATGTAGGTACGTATGTGATTTGGAAAATGGTTTCGGTGAAAATAGCTTGTGGGTGTGAAGTGATGAGGGACATGGAAAAGGCAACAGGGTAGCATGCTAGGGCCAAAACATTATAGAAATAAGAAATGAAGTACATTAGGTAGGCTAGGTGGTGCACAATATTAAATGTCTTAATCAAGGACATTATTTGTTACTAGATACTCCATTCACCAAAAAGATATACCTTTAATCAATATATGAATTACTTTTTAAGGTTTCTAAATTATGGAATATAGCCATCTATATTCTATAAGTCAATAAGAGTGGATATGTCGAAGTGTGATGAGGGACATGGAAAAGGCAACAGGGTAGAATGCTAGGGCCACAACATAAGAAATGAAGTACATTAGGCAGGCTAGATGGTGCACAACAGTAAATGTCTTAATCAAGGACATTACGAGTATTTGTTATTTTGTTACTAGATACTCCATTCACCAAAAAGATATACCTTTAATCAATATATGAATTACTTTTTAAGGTTTCTTTACAAGTCATGAGTGTGCAGACCTTTCATCGGCCAGTTAAAGGGTTGCGTGTTGCTAAGAGAAAGTGTGCTAGGTGTTTTTCATTATATTTAGGCAATTGAAATGTATATCCTTTTAAAATACAACTAATACCATTTTTTTTAACTTTTTATTTATTTATTTCATTTTTTCTTATTTTTTTTAGTAATTTTTTTTAAACTATGAAACAGGAAAATACGAAACAAAAAATATAAAGTTTAACAAGCCAAAAATATTAAAAGAAAAAAAAATACGAAACATAAACTAATAAAAAACTACGTTAAATTGTTAAAAAATGATAAAAAAAAAAAAAAAAAAAAAAGGGGTAAAGGAGGTAGAATGTGGGATAGATGGGTATTGATAGTAGCACCCTTGTATTTATCATTAATGTTGTTTGGTTCTTAGAGGGTGTGTGGCTAAACTTATATGATGGGTTTATGACTTATTAGCTTATATGTGTTAAAAAAGCATAAATTAAGTGTTTGGCTAAACTTATATGAATGAGCTTATTAGCTTATATAAGAGGGTTTTTATTTTTTATGGTCTTTGACGTGAGCCCTCGTCACTTTTTAACTAAAAAATACTCCCTCCGTCCCAAAATAAGTGTCCAGTTTGACTTTTCAGAGTCAAACTGGTTCAACTTTGACCTTAAATATTTTTTATGTGATATATAATACTTGACGAAAAATTATACCATTGAAAAGTGCACTTAAAACTCAATCCATTTATATATTTTTCATCAACTATTATATAACATCCACAAAAATAGTTAAGGTCAAAGTTGAACCAGTTTGACTCTGAAAAGTCAAACTGGACACTTATTTTGGGACGGAGGGAGTATTTTTGTTTGTTCTTTTTCTTTGCCCTTCGGTATTTTTTATGTGGATATTTGACCTTTTATCAAATGCCCTTATGGCACTGGCTAGACATTCCTTATAAATAAAAGTATAAAGTTGGGTGACAGAAATAGAAAAGACTAGAATGCAAGATTGACTAGCATAAAGAAGAAACAAAGAAAGAAAATTTATTAATAATAATCATCGACGTACGATGGAATCTATTTAAACCAGTCACCCTCCCCTCCAGTCCCAACTGCAAATTACATTTCGAAAACCAAACGCTAGCTAACCCTAACTTACTAACATGTCCACTAAAGAAACGATCGTTGCGGCTAGAAAACATCCACCTTATTTGGAGGTAATTTCATTACTACGTACAACTTTTGTTAAATTCGTTAAAATGCATGTGGTCATATATTTTTTTATCATTAATTCGTGTCCTTGATTATGTTTACAGATGATAAGTGACGCGATAGTGATGTTGAAGGAACGTAACGGGTCTAGTCAGTATGCGATTGGGAAGTTTATTCAAGACAAGTATAAGGACCTGCCAGTCAACTTTAAGAAAATGTTGTTGAATCAGTTGAAGAAGCTTGTTGCTAGTGGCAAGTTAGTTAAGGTCAAAGTTTCCTACAAGCTTTCTTCAGCTGCTAAAACGGTTGCAGCCGCCAAGCTGAAGAAGGGAGCAGCTCTGGCTAAGAAGAAACCAAAATTTAGCAACCATGGTAAGCATAGTTGCGTACGTATTCGCCACCAGCAAGTACAAACAAATCTGCCTCATGAACTTGCGCAGCCTGAAACAACCAACAGAAACTCAGTGACACTTTTGACTATCAAAGCAACATACAAAGAGAATATGGTAAGGTTTTCATTCGAACTTTCAGATGGATTTGTTAAGTTGGAAGAGGAGATTGCTACAAGGTTTCAACTCAAGCTAGGTAGTTTTAGCCTCAAATATGAAGACCAAGATGGTGATATGATATTGATTGCATGTGACAGTAGCTTAAGTGTATCAGCTGATGATTTTAGACTACCCGACGGCCGTCAAACTGCCATTAGACTCGTGGTTTGCCTGCTTGTTAATTAATCCAATCGCATAAATCAAGACATCAAATTTGGTCTTTCTACACCAAATTTGTATCAGATTATCAACTTCTATTAATAAAGGGTATCTACGTAATGATACTATTAAACAAGGGTCTGGTTATGTAATTTTGTCGACGTGTCATGTAATCGATCAATGGTTAAAAACTTAAAATTATTACGAGTAGTAAATTAAATGATGTAATGTTTGTATTTGAAGTTTTCTTTTAAATAAAACATTGTGTATTTGCACCTGTATACGTATTTTTGTGGTTTTTATTTTCTAATTGGTTTCTTTGAGGAATGCCATCGTGATTAAGACACTTTTTGTTGGAATTATTATCAATCTAGTATCTTACAACCTTATCTCAATCAAGATTTAAAAATCATGTGATAGGTAAGTAGACTATCTAAATAAAGTGTATATCTTTGACTAAATTCGGTTACGGCTTGGATGTGTATGCTAGGCTTTTTGCCATTTAATCTTTTATATGATTTAAGAGGCACCTCAACTATAGAAGTGATTTTGAGGCTTGATGCTATCTGGTTCATTGACATGTTTGATGACGCAAAATTGATATATAGGTCAACGCGAATATGGTCTTAAAAGTTGTACGAGTCAAGATTGTTATGTCTAAGCAGGTGGACCTTTTATGTAACAGGTGTTTTAGTCTTATTCAACTGTTTTCCATTGTCATGTTGAATAGAGACTTTTACAGAAATAGCGTCGCGTTAAGCGATTTAGATGGCAACATCTCTTTGAAACAGCGATGCAAATGGCGACAAGAAATACTGAAGTCGCAAATTTATAGTGACTTATTTTATGAAGTCGTCATACTAGTCGCTCTTTTTAGCGACACATGTCACGAGTCGCAAAAAATTTGCGACTCGTTTACAGCGACCCGTCACCTAAAGTCGCAATCATAAAATACGTCGCTAAGAAAGTTGCTAAAGGGCTTTTTTCTTGTAGTGGTAGTGCTCACGTCAAAACAATATTTATACAGCCGGAAATTATGTGAGCCTATTGGGACACACACACATACAGTTAGAGAACGTTTAATAATAATAATTAATATGTTTATTGTATACTATTAATTATAATCAATATAATTCACGAAAGAAGATAACAGTCGTTAGTCCGGTACTTTAACGGTTAACGGTCGTTAAGTCCAAAATTAACTAGTAATTGTATAAGATAATTACCAAATACTCCCTCCGTCCCAAAATAAGTGTCCAGTTTGACTTTTCAGAGTCAAACTGGTTCAACTTTGACCTTAAATATTTTTTATGTGATATATAATACTTGACGAAAAATTATACCATTGAAAAGTGCACTTAAAACTCAATCCATTTATATATTTTTCATCAACTATTATATAACATCCACAAAAATAGTTAAGGTCAAAGTTGAACCAGTTTGACTCTGAAAAGTCAAACTGGACACTTATTTTGGGACGGAGGGAGTAACTAAAAAGCAAATTAATGGGATCTAGAACCTTCATGGGAAGGTTGGCCATATGGACTAGAACAAGGGGAGGCCCTAACTTCTTCCCTAAGTTTGGAGATTAGTATATAAGGAGGCCTTTAGGTCTTTATTATTGACTCATCACAAATCAAAACCTCCTCTCTTCTCTCCCTTTGCTATTAACGAACGACAAACACCCCTTGTTAAGGTATTGCCATCGTAGCTTCTCAACCAAACGCATTAGTGCCTTTGTTCGTGGTTCGTGGGTTAAGTGCTAGCATCCTAACGCTATCGTTGGACGTGTAATGTGACTATTCGATAAAAATCAACTTACTATAGTTGATTTGGCGTTTCATGGTGCAAGATCAAGATTTGGGTTTTCTTTTTATCTATTGCTCAATAGATTTGAGATTAGTACTTTATGTGTTTATTTATGTGTTAATTCATAACATTAAATATAGATCCATCCGCTACGTACTCGTGGTATTGATGGTTTAATCAATATGAAATCCCAACAATGTTATCAAATGGTGAAACATGTACCTTTATTTTTCTTTCATCTTAGCTTATTTACTAAGTTGTAGTTAACTAACGTATGGTTGCTTGCAATAAAGTAATGGTAGACGCGTAGTTGCCTAACGTGGTATCACCATAACACATTAACCATAGCCACGCCCCTTCAAATTTCAGGTGCGGTGATGCAAAAGAGTTGGTTTGGCCAACGTGCCAACCAAAACATAACTTACTTTTCTTTATCCTTTTTGTTTGTGAGTGAGCATCTTGAACGATATCTTTGTATACAAATCGTGTACATTTCATGTATGGCGACAAATTTGATGTTAAATACTATTGGATTAGTGATTACAGTGGATGTTAATGTGAGGATGATGCGATACAAAACCACAATACTCACCACACACCTTAGAGCACCGGGTATAAGTGTATAACAACGACTTGCCTTGCCGAATCCTACGTGGAGGCTCGTCACCTCTCGCCACGACACCAAGACCACTCGCCACTTTGCATTTCGCCAAGAATCCAATAAGGTAAAAGACAAAAGAGATTTGCAGTAGTATCCGCGTTATGCAACGTTAATTTTGGATTTAAATTCTTTTTTTTAATAAACACATTTACACTATACATATTACCTCACTTTAACAAATTTTTATACAACTACTCTTTCAAAAAACTTCATTTTAACTAATAAACATGAGTGATTCATCTTATTACGACCCGTCCAATCCAATTGTATATGCCCGAGTTTTTAAGAAAACTTAACTTGAATGACATTCACAATTTATATAACACACATAAAATGATTCATAGGTTTCTGAGAATTCTTGCAAGTATTAATTGTATGCACTGGGAATGAACTAATTGTCTGAAACAGTGGCACGAGCAATTTGGGAGAGGTGATAAAAAATTTCCCGACTATAATGCTTGAAGCCGTTGCGTCATATGATTTATAGATTTGGCATGCATTTTTTAGGGTAGCGAGTGCGAATAACGATCTTACCCTTTTGAATAATTATCCATTATTCTACTACCTTCTTGTAATTATATTAATGGTTAATAAAAGGGGTGAAAGTTAAAAAGTTTATTGTTTTTGAACTTCTTCTTTTTCTTTTTTCCGATCTTAAGGCTTACACTGTCATATTTTATGACGTATGTGGTCCATTTGGTACCTTGCTCGAAGACCTTGTGGGAGCCTTTTGATTCTCCATTATGGGAAGACTCATTCTTGAGTTCTTGGAGCATTACATGATTTACTGCTTTCTATTAGAGTCTGTCTTCACCTCTATCCCTTTTCCTGTCTGTTTTTAATTGCTTATATGTTTTATTCCTTGTGACTTGTTTTACATATTTGCAAACGATTTTGGAAATAAAAACTGACTAATTACTTATATCGAAACTTGTTTTAATTAAGTCGTTGCTTCCATCAAGTTATTGAGGTTGTGGTATATACTCAAAGCTACCAGGATATAGCTTGTTGGATATTGGGTGATTTAATTCTTGTGTGTTAAATAATACATACTTTTGCCTTGTGACCAGTTACATGTTATGTGTAAAGTTGTTTTTTGGACACTTAAAACGAACTATAAACTATCGAAACTTGATTTAATTAAATATTGGTTCCATCAAGCTATTTAGAGTGTGGATCATTACTTGAAGCTACCATGATATAGCTTGCTGGGTATTGTTGATTTAATAAACTTTAAATTATAAAGTTTTTGCAAATTTATCGATAATGAGTTTTGCTTCAACTAATGACTTGCAAGGCATAACGCATTTGGTCAGGTAAAATCGTAATTCGCCCCAACGAGTTCTTGCAAGTGAATGTATTTTTAACAAAATCGTTTTCAGGGTGATTGACTGTCATTCTAAGCGCCATGCATGTTTCGGCATGTGTGGTAATTATTCGAAGAACTTGGGTTTTTACTCATGTAGTAGTAAAATATAGTAATTGGTCATTCTTTAATTGGTTTTATCAATACCGCGATATTATGCACCTAAAAGTTAACAAAATTGTTTTTTTTAACTTGTGCTACAATGAAGTATGCATGCTTCTTTGTACATAAGTTTTGATACATGTTGTTTTCAAAAATTGCTTGATACCCGATGTGCAATTTAAGTATATGCCATCCAAATTTGAGAATACTTGCACTTGTTTTTTACTCTGCGTGAGATGTAGGTGAATTACAACCCAAGGTGTTTATTCTCTAAGTGTGAGACCTAGAGTGATTTACACATGTTCTCTAACTGGACGACTTAATCGAGTCAAGCGGGAGAGATCCTTTAGCCCCAGACATATGATGATACAAACATGCATGACACTAGTAGCTTTTACTCTAGTGCCATAGGTCTCATAAATCTAAGAATTGCACTTGTAATGCAATTATCACATGCCGCCTACCTCTTGTACCCACAAGACTTACCAAAATAGTGAGACTACCCTGATGAGTGGGAGTTCAAGATGGTCTTAGTCTTTTAGTAAATTAATTGTTTTATATATTAAAACATGGGTAGTTAATTTATAAAAGAATTAATTATCGAAGATACTAAAATTTTGAACTTTGTTTTAATTGTACATGGCAACAACTCGTCAATCTGTCAACAATTCGATTTTCATGTCTTTCCTTGAAAAGGAAAAGCTTACTGGATCAAACTTCCTCGAATGGTATCGCAACTTGAGGATTGTCCTCACAGCTGAGGATAAGATAACCTATATGGAGCATCCCATACCCGGCCGCTACTCTTGTTTCTCCAGCTCCTGGACAGCAGGTTGCTGCTGATGTCCTTGCTGCTCACACCCAATAGGTTAAAGCATCTAAGGATATTGCTTGTCTTATGCTCATGAGCATGACTCCAGAACTCCAAAATAATCTGGACCACTTTGGTGAATATCACATGCTTAAGGAATTGAAGACAATGTTTCCTCAACAAGCAGAATAGGAACTTCTAGAGACCGTGAAAGCTTTTCACGCATGCAAACAGGGGGAGGGTCAATCTGTTAGCTCAAACTGCATGGACGTGTTAATAGATATTATTTAGCCTGTTTCTGATTGTAATATGGATATATGGCCCATTTGTATCTATTCAGCTATTCTAGATCAAACATATATATTGCATGTAATGATATCAAATATACACGGCAATTACCAACACCAATAGAAAAAGTGTATAAAGAACCTTGGGAAAGGAGCCCGTTAACAAGAAGATCGAACTAGAGTGGGTGATTTCGAAGGGGAAGAGCCGGCGACAGTTACAAGCGAGAGAAATAAGTAAATGACCAAATTGTTTAATCAAATACACATGTCGTTACAGGAATAAGGAATTTATGCCAACAGTTAGGTCNTGCATGTAATGATATCAAATATACACGGCAATTACCAACACCAATAGAAAAAGTGTATAAAGAACCTTGGGAAAGGAGCCCGTTAACAAGAAGATCGAACTAGAGTGGGTGATTTCGAAGGGGAAGAGCCGGCGACAGTTACAAGCGAGAGAAATAAGTAAATGACCAAATTGTTTAATCAAATACACATGTCGTTACAGGAATAAGGAATTTATGCCAACAGTTAGGTCCAATTGTTAGGCCCATTTATCATTTTCAAAAGATAAAGTTTAGTGGCGGGCTTAACTAGGGTACGGAGAAGAAACCAAAAAGAATGTACCAATGATTGAACATTGATTTCGTGATGATTGATAATTATGGACATGCGATGGAAGCAAACTTACCGTATTTAAACAAGCACCCTTCCCACCCAAATTCCCTTCTCCCCTTAATTCCCCACCAAACGTTTTTCATGATCTTCATTTACACTTTCAAATTTGCATTTCACGACCCAAACCCTAACCCTAATTTACTCACATGTCTCCCATCCATTCGAAAGCTAAGAAATCATTTGTGTTTATAAAACATCGTCCTTACTTTGAGGTACATTTCATTATGTGCAACTTTTGTTAAAATGTTGTCATATATTTTTTTTATCTTTAATTTGTGATTTTGATTGTGTTTACAGATGATAAGTGACGCGATAGCGACATTGAAGGAACTTAATGGATCGAGTCAGTATGCGATTAGGAAGTTTATTGAAGACAAGTATAAGGACCTACCTGTCAACTTTAAGAAAATGTTGTTGATTCAGTTGAAAAAGCTAGTTGCTAGTCACAAGTTGGTTAAGATCAAAGCTTCTTTCAAGCTTCCTTCTACTGCTAAGCCGAAGCCGAAAGTAGCCGACAAGCCTAAGCCAGCTGCTAAAAAAGCTCCAGCTAAGAAGAAACCAGCTGCAAAATCCAAACTGGCTGCTAAGGCTAAGCTGGCTCCAAAAGCTAAACCAGCGGCAAAGACGGTTATGAAGAAAGCTCCGGCAAAGAAGAAACCAGCTAAGGCCAAAGCAGGTTCAGCTAAGGCGGCTGCTAAACCCAACCCAACTCCAAAGGCTATGCTGGCTGGGAACAATTCCAACAAACCAGCTAGGCAAAGGAAGAAGAGCGCAGGGTTAATTACTGTGGAGGAAATCACCAAACACTATGGGAAGTCATTTGAGGAAGCTGCAGATATCCTTGGTGGTAAGTACAATATAGTAACTTGTTGCTAATGTCCAGAGGTGCCAATTTTGACCTTTTCACCTATGTTATATATAAATGGGTTAATTTGGGTTAAGCTAAATTTTAAACTGGCTAGCTAGATTTAAGTGAATGGAAACGGGTTAAATAAAAATATCTTATGAACTTAGTAGATTCAAATAGAAACGCTTGTTCTAAGGGACACAACCACGACACAAATTTGACCAGGTGCATATAAGAAAAACTAAACAATGGTAGATACGCTATTTTTTTTGGATCGATTGCATTTTAGAAAAGTATAGGTTGTTAAAAAAAATTAACAAGATGCTTCAAAATTGCATGGGTGTCCCATGGACCCCGTGACCCACTCTGGCTCCATGCCTGCTTGTTGTGAATAGAGGTGGCAATTTGAGACTTATTGGTTAAACATGAGTTAAGTTGGTTAACTTTCTATTAGGGGACGAGTCTAGTTTAGTCGCCTTAAATATTTTAGACGGGTCGATTAGTTATTTGATAAAAAGTGCAAATATATAATTACCCCCAACGGGTCTAGGCAGGTAAAAAAATCAGTTTTTTTATTTATAATTTTCTCCCAAAAAAATCAAAAAAAAAATAATAAAAAAGATAAAAAAAATAAATAAGGAAATGACCAAAACCCATATAGACCCGAACCCATTTAGACCCATATTTCTAGAAGACCTATCTAGACCCGCGACCCAGCCCGACCCGAACGATGTATTTTTCCACCTCTAGTTGTGAATGACGGAGTTGATTAGTTAGACTTTTATAAAAAGTTTTTAAATTAACCCAACAAGTTTACATATAGTGTCCTTTCCTTCTAAGATTCTCATTTTCACTCTGTACATTGTATATATGAAGTTAGCAGAAGTAAGTTGAAGCGCATTTGCACAAGTCTTGGTATTAAGGGGTGGCCATATACTCCTAATAAGAATGATTCCCACTCCTTGAATTTTCGGGGATCTAATGAACATAATCCTGCGACCCATACCGAAAATGCTGTGTATAGTTCCACACGTGTAGAAACTATTCTGATTGATGAACTTGGACAGCCCAAAACAACCTTAAAAAACTCGGTGAAACCTTTGACTATCAAGGCAACATACAAAGAGGATACTGTGAGGTTTCCATTCATACTTTCAGATGGATTAACAAAGTTGAAAGAGCAGATTGCAACAAGATTTCCGCTCAAGCTAGAAAGCTTTAGGCTCAAATATGAAGACAAAGATGGCGATATGATATTGATTGCATGTGACAGTGATTTAGATTTATCAGCGAATGATTTTAGACAACCAAACGGTCACACTGTCATAAGACTCGTGGTTTGCCTGCTTGTGAGTTAATCAGATTTCTCAGACCATCTCCAATACCATAACACCAAATTTGGTGTTAATGTGTGGAGTTTCATCTTCAATCAAAACAGCAAATTTAGTGCAATATGTGGTCCGGTACACTTACCAAGGACATTTTACACTAAATATGGTGCAACATCAATTTTTTTGCACCAAAACTCTAAAGTGTTAAATTAAAAATTATTAATACTATTAAGAAGAGGTTTTTGGTGATCTAAGTTTGCTACCGTGTCCATGTAATCAATGGATGAAAGTATTAGTTAATCAAGTTTGTTGCTAGTAATAAGTTAGTTAAGGTGAAAGCTTCTTATATGTTGTCATCTGGTAAAATCACTTGTGTGAAAGCAGGTGAACCTTTTATGTAACAAGTGTTTAGTCTTTTTGAAATGTTTCCCATTGTTATATTGAATATAGGCATAATGTTTAACAAAAAAAATTCCTGAATGCAAGTTTTTTTTTTTTTTTTTTTTTTTTTTTTTTTTTTTTTTTTTTTTTTTTTTTTTTTTTTTTTNACTTACCAAGGACATTTTACACTAAATATGGTGCAACATCAATTTTTTTGCACCAAAACTCTAAAGTGTTAAATTAAAAATTATTAATACTATTAAGAAGAGGTTTTTGGTGATCTAAGTTTGCTACCGTGTCCATGTAATCAATGGATGAAAGTATTAGTTAATCAAGTTTGTTGCTAGTAATAAGTTAGTTAAGGTGAAAGCTTCTTATATGTTGTCATCTGGTAAAATCACTTGTGTGAAAGCAGGTGAACCTTTTATGTAACAAGTGTTTAGTCTTTTTGAAATGTTTCCCATTGTTATATTGAATATAGGCATAATGTTTAACAAAAAAAATTCCTGAATGCAAGTTTTTTTTTTTTTTTTTTTTTTTTTTTTTTTTTTTTTTTTTTTAACCTTGTTTTTCCGACCTTTTTTGGCCGACTATTCCACGGGGTTTGAACCCATCGCCACACAGACTCAAACCAGGTGAAGCCCTCCCTTTTCAGGAGGTTGGCGTGGCCACTTAAGGTTGTTTGCACCTAGCAGGAATTGAACTTGAGACCTCACACATTTTAGAGTGATAGTCACAAGCCCTTTTACCACTAAGCCACCCTTAAGTGGTTTGAAAGATCTTTGCAAACCCTTTTATTGTTTTGAAAGATCTTTGCAAGTGGCAGCTATTATCTCTCCTCCTTATGTGGTTGATGTTTTTTTTTTTTTTTTTTTTAACTGAAAAAAGCTTCTGGTGTGCCTTTGTTCAAATGACATTTAAGGCATCTAATATATAGCAAATGATAGTGCAATTCTTTAGCTTCTTTTTTTAAGGCTTCTGGTGTGATAATTTAGTTAATGGTAAATGGGATTGTGATTCTTAGATATGTGACTACGCTTGAAATTTAAATATATATGCACACAACATTTTTATGAAATGTCAGCTCCTGTTGTTAATATCTTATCAAGCTTAGGTTAGTTGATTCTGCTGGATTTCAACAGTCACTAACAATGTTATAATTAATGTCTTCTTTTTTGTTGCAGACTGATAACTATGAGATTATTCTTGCACATGAAGCCAAAAAACATACTTAAACTTTCCCATGGGCTCCTTTTTGGTCATAGGCAATCTGTTGGTATTAAAGTCCCCATATGCATAAGCGAGGTTGCTGTCAGTACATGAGACCTCATGTATGAAGAAAAGAGATTAATGGAATCGCAATCATTGCAAGTTTTTCGATTGATCAGGTTTGTTAATTTTGTAACATGATTTCTGAAAATGTAACGGACAGTTAATTATGCAGGACATTAACGGAAGATCCACTGATATATATTGGGTCAATGGGGTTTGGTCTTGGGATTGGGTGAGGAAGCCAAGAGGTAGGGGTCGTGGTAATTTAGAGCAGATGATAGTGCTTTTAAATGATATTAATTTGACACAGGATTGTAGGGATCATTGGAAATGGATGCTTAGTCAAGACAATAAGTTTACAGTTAAAGTTCTTGCAAGATTAGTGGACGAGAAGCGGCTTCAAGTGGATCACATAGACCATGATACAATGTGGAATAAACTTGCTCCGAAGAAGGTGAATGTATTTGTGTGGCGAGTTTTGAAAGGAAGACTACGGGTTCTTACCAAGCTTGATAAGAGAGGTATTGACTTGCATACTCTTTTATGTCCTTGTTGTGGGAATAATGTGGAAACAATCAATCATTCCATCTTATTATGCGATATGGCTTGGAAAGTATGGGAGAAATATTTAATTGGTGGAAGTTCGGTAATGTGGACGTGTTTACCGTGACCGAGTTATTTAATCATAACGGCATCGGTTCACAAACTAAGGAAAACAAAGCATTATGGCAAGTAGTGATTTGGGTAACGGGCTATTTCCTTTGGAAAGCGCGTAATAATCGGGTATTTCATGAGAAAATAGCAAGCACAAACAAGATTTTTCAAGATATTCAATTGAAGACCTTTCAATGGGTTTCGAGACGGAGTAATAAATTTTCTTGGTGCTGGCAGCAATGGCTTCGAGATCCTTTCAAATGTAGGTCGCTTGCTTCAGTCTGAGGACAGAAGTAACAGTGTGTCAGTAATGTTTGTGGTGGTCTTCCTCAGTTAATTGCATTCCTGATATAGCATACTGTCTCATGTTTAACTACAGAAGAAAGTCTGGTAATTCATCTTCTAATTGGGGGCCCTATACACACTTTGAATTTCAAGCAAATAGACCTTTTTCCATTTGCTTTGTCGTATGCCCATATACCAAGTGGATTTTGGTGTTTCTGTTTGGTTATTTCAGTGTTGCGGTCCTTTGGTTTGCATATCTATTAGTGATAGGTCTGTTTGGGATAGTGGTATTGTTTTCTAGTTTATAGGGCTGTTTGGGTGAGTGGTATATTGTAAGTTTCGTCCGAGTTTTTTGTTGTCGTTTGCTTGTTTCGGGTTCCTTTCTCTTCAAGCGTCTTGTTTGGAGAGGAGGAATGCCGTTTGTTTGTATCGCTTTTTTGCGTGTTTCAATATAATTTATGCCTTTCAAAAAAAAAAGATGAAAAAAGAAAAATCCTAAATAGAACGATTGGATGTATATATTTTAGGAAATCATTGGTTCATATCACTGTGCATACAGTTGGAGTTGTAATAAACATTGATTATGTGCTGGGCGAAGTTTGTGAAAAGTGTATAGTACATTTATACTATATCATACCTCATTTCATCTTAAATGGATTCTAGTATCCCACTAGTTTCTCTTATCCTTATAACATTTAATATTAATGAAAACTTTTTTGCGAATCTATAATATGCGAGCATTGACTGGAAAGATCTGACTGACATGACTAATTTTATTTGTAACAATGAAATACTTGTGTCTCGATACTATCATCTTGTTATAGATCATGCAATGCTTTGGCACCCCATTGGTTAACATGCGGACTAATATATCTTTGCTGTATGGTAGGACTAAAATGAAAATAAAATAGGTACCAAGAATGGATCCGGTTTGGAGAGGTGCCGCGGGATAATTACTATATGTCGGAACATCACAAAAATTGGGAGCCCCAATGGAATTAATGGTTCTGTTACCCTCATACGACTTTGAGACCCCTGGAATGCACCGGGTATGTTAATGTATTGAGCCCTTCTGTCCGGAAGTATGTTTTACGGGAGGTTGATGAAGTTATGTTTTCATTTTGAAGGGAGGTGGTATATAGTTTCTACTGTTTAATTATTTGGAGTTAAAATGGGTTAATACTGTAGAGACACGCGGTGCTCTTACAGTGACCCTTCTTTATTGTTTTGTATCCTCTATTAAAGCCAATTTAACTGGCATCGGCTTCAAAACTAGGAAAACAATGTCTATTGCTGTGGACATGTAGTGAGTGATACGGTTTGTCTCACATAAATTCAATTGGGTGACGATGCTAATTCTGTTAGATGCAGAACGACATTAATAACTGAATAAAACAAATGCAGTTCAACACCCCCCAATTAAAACCTATAAAAGGTTAAGAAATAATAACTTTCCCCCAATTTAAACCGCACCCAAAACTTAAACCTTAACAGACAATCCAAATCTTTTTGAATCATTCCGAGCAGAATTTGCAATGCCGCAAATTTTACCGATTCCTTAATTTTTAACAACCTCCCGTAAATATACTTAGCCCCGCGGTCCTTACCT
>LBNU01036056.1:46246-75451 GCA_014162995.1 Artemisia annua | reverse complement strand
CTTCTTAGCTGGAGCTTTTTTAGCAGCTGGCTTGGCGGCGGCGGCTGGCTTCTTCTTAGCAGCAGCTGGCTTCTTTTTTGCAGCTGGTTTCTTCTTAGCAGCTGGCTTGGCGGCTGAAGGAAGCTTGTAAGAGCCTTTGACCTTGACTAGCTTATCACCAGCAACAAGCTTCTTCAACTGAGTCAACAACTGCTTCTTAAAATTAGCAGGCAGATTCTTATGCTTGTCTTCAATGAACTTCCCAATCGCATACTGACTCGATCCATTCCTTTCCTTCAAACTCACTATCGCCTCACTTATCATCTGTACAACACACATTCAAAACACACACTAATTAATCACCTCACTAACAACATTCTAACTAACTTAACCGAAACTTAACAGAATTAGTTACATCAACATTTTTATAAAATTAACCACTAATTAAACAACATTTTTATAAAAATAGTTAAATCAGTTAAATTATCATCTAAACACATTTTATAAACAAAATAAATAAAATAACACCTAATTTTTATAAAAATGTAACAAAATTAGTTAAATCAGTTATAAATTATGCATTATTTTTATAAAAATAGTACAAAAATGTAACAGAATTAGTTAAATCAGTTATATTATCATCTAAACACATTTTATAAACAAAATAAATAAAATAAAACCTATTTTTTATAAATTGGCACAAAATGTAACAAAATTAGTTAAATCAGTTATAAATTAGTTGAATCAGTTATAAATTATACATTATTTTTATAAAAATAGCACAAAATGTAACAAATTTAGTTAAATCAGCTATATTATCATTTAAACATAACTGTATAAAAATAATAAGCATAAATGTAATAAAATAAGTGAAATGAGTTACGAACCTCGAAATAAGTAGGATGAGAAGCGGAACTCTTAGGTTTACGAGCAGCAGGTGACTTCTTCGCCTTCTTAGGCTTAGATTCCTTTGTTTCAGCAGCGGCGGGAGCATCTTCCGTCGCCGGAGCATCGTCGGCGGTAGGTTCGACGGTGGACGGAACTTCAGTGGCAGCGATTGGTTCTTCAGTCGACATTTTTTGATGAGATTTTTTGATGAAAAATTAGGGTTAGGGTTTGTGAGTTATTATTATCAGATGAAGAATGTGAGAGAGTGAATGTGAGGAAGATGAAAATGAATGGGGGTTTTTATATGAGGGCATATCCGGATAGTGATTCCTGATTGGTTGAGACGGCTGCACACGGATTGAGGTTAGATTCAATCTTGACCGTTGGATTAGATTAAATGAGATTTGATCTATGGTTGTGGGAGGATGTGGTGTGGTGGATTGGATGGGTGTTGTAATAAGATTTTATTTAGATGGGTTGTGTAGCTGTGTTTCTAGGCTTGATTTAATTAGCTGTTTCTTGAGTTTTAGTTGATGAAATTTGGTGAAATTTTTTTTGTTTTGTAGGGAATTAAGTTAGCTTTCTAACGGGTATTTACATTGTCGTTAAGGGTTAGCGGTTTGGGAGATTTTTGGTTTTGAAGTGATGATAGTCGAAACGTTTGGTTTTTAGTAGTGGTTCATGGTTTTAAGCGGTTTTACGGAATGTTTGATGGTTGTTTTGTGATTTTTTTTGTTTGTGTGATGCTAGTGTGATTAGGCTACGTGTGGGTTCGAGAATCGTGGGAAATGGATGAAAATCGAGTGTGCTATGGTGTTTCGAATGTGGTCAAGGATGAACACTATTTCTTTTAACTAAAGGTTAAAGTAAATACATGTCACTTGGTGTATATTGTACTAAGGTATATATTTATTGTTATAGATGATCAAAATGTAATTTAAGAGAGGTTATTAAACAATACATATTATTAATTATTACAGTTTACATGTTTGTTTTTACTAAACTTATAAAATGGGTAGGTGTTAGAGAATATTATCAAGTGCAAAGGTGCATCATTGTATATATGCAACTTGTTAGACTTTGTAGAACATCATATGCAGCAATGTATCAGCTAATTACAAACTTAATATGCTCTAAATCAAGAATTCAAATAGTTGACAAACAAATATTAGAACAGATTGCAACCAAAATGAAAGATAACGCATATGTAATCACACATAATCGTTACAAAACATAACCAATATCACGTAAATTCAGTTTGAGTGCTTATACTCTAAAGAGAAGGTGTTTGAACGTTACCAGAAAGCTAAAGCAAAGTCACATCTTAAACTCAATAGATCACGTTGCATCAGGTCATCTAATACTCGTCTTGGGTGAAAGGGGGTTCACGAATAAGGTGAGGCACACAAAAGAGGCGGTAAATGTGGTTCAAGTAGTGGATGAGGGTACCTAAAAACATATATTGAGTTTCTCTATGTCCAACCAAATGATTTAACAAACTCAAACTATAATTGAAGTGTTCGCAAACCTTAGTTGACGAGGCTATCAAATATTGCACAACAGTAAAGAGGTATTTCTTGATATCTTGATGTGTAAAACACGGCCAATAGTGGCGAGATCAAGATTATCTGGACTCGTTCAAAGAGATCTTTTTCAACGAACTTCATGAATCTCTAATCTTTCATATTCTTACGTATACACGCATAGTTCGCTCAATATGAGGTAACTAAAATTGAAACATTCTCAAACGTTAACATTTTTATAGTAAATACAAATTTTATTAGACTAGTAAATATAACAAAATGACCACCAAGCATTCTGTTTGAAGACAAATGACCCATTTTTAGATGGTAAAATTAAAGTTGTGGTTCCCTAATAAACTCTTGTCCCAGTTTTTTCTCTTCAAGCAAAACCGAAAGATCGATGTTTATACTAAGATGAAATGTGTGGTTGATTCGAAAAATAAGTAGTTCATTCAGATCCATCACCAAGTCATTATATATGGTCCAATGATATAATTATTTTTTGTAGTCATGATGTTGACAAACTAAAGTTTATCTTCACACAAACTTGTATATCTTATATATATGACTAAAGCTTGTTATAGATATTGACTTATTCAATTCAGAACACAGGTGATAAGTGATAACATACATATATATTTTTTTAAAACAAACTTAAACTCATACTTTAGAGCAAGACCACTCAGTTTGTTTTGACAGATAAATGAACTATTGGGGGATAACTAACCATTTAATTGATGTCAACTACAATCAACATACATTAGAGATAGAATGATCATGATAAGATAAATTTAGGAAATAATTATTAAACATTCACTTTTTCTCTATGTACAATTTATCAATTTAACTAGCTAGCACTGGTTGGTTAAACCAAAATAATATCAGTCACATTATTTTAACTTGACTCAAGATGGTTGTCTAGCACAATTTATTGATTCTTTTGTTCTGGATCTATATTACCCAATTCGACCAATATAAACGATCAACTCCTAGAAGGTTTACATAAAGAGACATTTGTTGGTCCTTGACAACAGTTTTCTTATCCGGAGACAATTATATGATAATCATTTTCTTCTAGTGTATGCGTAGTCGTTACTGACTTTGTGCGGTTAGGTGGTTGCTTATGCTTCAGCGATGTTGTAACGTCGCGTCCATGATTCTGATAATAACCAAACACAAATCATCTCGATAACAAGTAAATATATGTAAGTTGGTAGATAGATGGTGTTATTGGAAACAAGGCTTGTTTCTAAAGTAAGTAATATAACCATTATAAAGGAAGAACCCTTTACTACTTCTAGTCTAAAAACAAATGTTATATACTTATTATATAGAATAGTTATGGATTAATACAGCTTATTTGCTTATTCCGTTTTGATATGAATATAAAAGCAATTTGACGTGTTTAGCGATTGGGATTGTTAATCTACAATATTTTCAAAACAACTTCTATTCAGAGAGCAATAGACACATAAATACTTAAATAGTTCTAATTAGCAACCTCAAACACAATGTTAGAATTCTCAATTTCTAGTTGCCAACATGACTTGCTTCTTATACATGCTAACAAGTCGGAATTTTTGGTTTCGGTTTTCATGTTGTTGTGTATAATATATGGCGAGGTTCATTAATTATTTAAGTTTATGGGTGGTTTATTACCTTTCTTGCATATGAGCCGCCTCCATTTTTGGTCATTAGAGGTTGAGATGGCGTATTTGTTGACATTTCTTTGCTCATACACTTGGATGTACGACAACGTACATGGTCTTTTGGTACATGAGCTTCGGTGGTGGAGGAGATTCGGACATGTCCCATATACCCATGTTGTGCACACAGTTTTTAGGTCTTTTAAACAACATTATACCTTCTTATTACAGACTACCTACATGGAGACGACATGTAACCTAGTTCAATAGTTAGTGGATCATCCGGAGGGCATACCTAACTAACGGCCAAGCAAGAAGGCTGATGCAGGTTTTACTGACCAGGTTTTAATATTTATATAAGTCTCGTTTACCTAAGGTCTACCTTTACGCACTAACGGACAGTGTATCCGATCGTGTGTGGTATAGCTAGTTGGTAAAGCCGAGGTCGTCACAAGAGCTAAGTGTGTGTGGAAATTATCTAAGTTCGTGTCACGTTTAAAAGGGGGGTTTTATGATTAAAAGATTAATTAAACTAATAAAAGTAAATGACAAGACAAGTAAATAAAATAAAAGAAAATCAATAAGAGAGAAGTAGTGTTAACCTAATTACTACTCTTGTTATCATTTTGACTAGTTTTCTTATAAGTGCATCATATCATATCGTCTGGGGATTTAATTCATTTCGGATCAGAGGGTTAAATCACATACGTCTATCTTACACCTTGTCCTATCCAAAACTATTGTAAAGCCTTGGGTTCATCGGTACGAAAATGCAAGAGTCATTAAGTGCCTCTACTAACATGGACAAGTCTAACGAATGCGGCATGGTCAGATCTTACACCCCTCTAACTCCGTTAAGTGTCTAGCATCGGTAGGTGGTCCTAGGGTTAATTCGCACGTGTATGGTGATATTGCTATCACCAAGTCACATTCCTAGCGACTTGCTTCCTAGGGTTAATTCCACAAGTCTCTAGGGAACACCCAATGCTAATCACTACGGGAACTAGAGTGTCCCAAGCCTCGCCATGAAAGTATACAAACAATAGACAATAGATGCGTAGAAAACTAAATCAAAACAATAACAATTTCATAACTAGGCTAACACCAAGAGGTGTTTAGTCACTCATATTCATAATTGCAGTAAAACAAGTTTGAGTTAATACAAAAGTAAACATGAATCGAATACAAAACAAAGGTGTGGATAAACTTATGATTGGTGTGTGAATCCTCCCTTGGAAATGACTTCTATGAGGCTAGAACTACGTTCCTCCTACTCTCTGAGTTTCTCCCAACTTCTATGTGGTGAAAAGTGAATGAATAAACTCGGATTTAGGGGTGGTATTTATAGGCCCGACTTTGTTACGACGTAGCTGATAAGATTGCTACGTCGTAACCTTTGTAAATAAGTGTTACGCCGTAGATTGATCAAGTGCTACGGGCGTAATATCTTGATAAGAGTCTTCCTACGGCGTAGCTACTAGGGTTGCTATGCCGTAACTTTTTCCTTGGCCTTGTTAGTCCCTCTCGACCTCAAATTGGGGCTTACATCGTAGCTAGAGAGTTGTTTACTCCGTAGAGCCCTTTAGTGGATCATTACGCCGTAGCCATATAGCTGGCTACGCCGTAGCCTTCATAAATTCTTTACGGCGTAAGTTGATGTTCCTTTACGCCGTAATCTTCATAAAGTCTTGCTACGGCGTAGGTGGATGAACCTCTACGCCGTAGTGAGTGCAGAATCCATAATTTCCACATATTTGCTTCAAAGTCCTTCCATTTCGGCGTATGTTCATTCTTTTACTCATCTTTACCCTGAAACCAAAATAGGAAGAAATAAGAGTATATATTCTTCATACAAATAGAAAAGATGAGCATTTTAGGGGGAAACTAACACTTAATTAATCATGGGTAAATTTGATGTCATCAAAGGCCAACACTCATGCGCATCGTATCACGCTTGAAGAAAGAACTTAAGTATAGCATATTGGCCGCATGCCAACAATACTATACGGGGGGACTTGACAACTTATGAGGTCCGTAGGCCCCCGACCATCGTAATGAAGCACCGAATTGTGGGTCATTCGATTGTCATTATTTGGCGGTCATACGTGTTAGCATTTGAAGTGACGAACGTTATAAAGTATATGGGTCTTGTAATAGTTGTAATAGAGTTGTAATAATCCATTGGGCTTTAGTGTGTATCAGTTAATGTGTTCATGTAAGTAATGGACCAAGTCCATTACCAAGCCCAAGTCCAAGCCCACTAACCGGCCCATGGAGTCCCAACCCTCCCTGGTAGGGATATATACGAACCGTCTAACACATGAGAGGGTGTGTGTCTCATTGTGTAGTGTGTGTTTACACATAGTTCTTCGATATAAGATTACACCTTTCTCTATGTAGTCTCTCTCTATCTCCAAAACCTCCATAGTGATTTAGTGTGTGTTCTTAATACTTTGTGGTGACCTACAATTGGTATCATAATTACACAATGATTTGGAGTGATTTGTGTTTGAAAAATGTGTTTAAAAGTTGAGTTTTTTTTATCCATTCGTGAGTTTTGAAGGTCACTAAGATAGGTTTGTGCTAAAACATATTTTATGCTTTAAATCTTGAAATTTGCTAAAACATATTCTACTTCTCTTCTTGGCAAGTTATCCAGATTTGTTTATGGTACGTCGACTCGGGTTGCTCCAAGCGCATGACCAGGAACCTCAAGCTTCTCATTAATTTCGTCGAGAAGTTTATGGGAACTATATGATTCGGGAACGACCATTTTGCTGCAATCATGGGTTACGATGATATTCAGCATGGCAATATTTTAATAACGCGGGTGTATTATGTCAAAGGACTGTGACACAACCTGTTCAGTTGGTCAATTTTGTGATACTGATCTAAAGGTTGCATTCCGAAGGAATACTTGTTATGTACGCAATTTGGAAGGCATAGATCCTTTGTTTGGGTCTCACAAGACAAATTTGTACACTATCTCTTTACCGGATATGTTCTCTACATCCCCGATTTGTCTCATGTCCAGAGCCTCATCGACCAAGTCTTGGTTATGGCATCGACGTATTTTTCATTTGAACTTCGATACTATCAACAAGCTTGTCGAAAACAATATTGTCATCGGTATTCCTAAACTATTCAAAATATCATATGTGTTCCGCTTGTGAGCAAGGAAAGAGCAAAAAAGCTACTTTTAAACCTAAACCCGTACCTAGTTCGGAGGATAGGTTACTGATGACATCAAATAAGTACATTATATTGATATAATTTATCTTATTTAATTGACTTGTTTTACTATATTATGTATGAGAATTGGTACTTGATTGTTTACTTTAGTGATTCTCAGGTAAAAACAAGTAATTGGTGAAACCTGGCGATTTTGGACTAATTATGGAGCAAATTAATCAAGATGGAAAAGTCTACTGAAATCATGGAGATACGCCGCATCATTCTAGACAGATGTGCCGTACAATCATACTTAGATGAATTTGAAGACCATTGCCTGACTTTGAAGAATGCGCCGCATGTGATTTTATCATGCGCCGCATATGAAACTTTGGTCAACGAAGAAGATCCAACTTGTTCTACTCCAGATACGCGGCATCACATTATTGACATACGGCGTATTACTATCAAGACTTCACCAAATACAATCCAAGACGCTGAAGGACATGCGCCGCATAAAGATTCAAGATACGTTGCATCTGAAGACGGTGTACAAAGATTCCAGAATATAATAATCTTGGACCCCAAGCGAAGTTACCTCAATGCGTCGCATCTACTTTGTCGATGCGCCGCATCGAACCCTGATGTGTTTCAATAGCATTAAATTTATAATACTAATTTCACCAATTCCTTAATATATAAAACACACGGGTAAAGTATAACCCCGTTTATAGTAAAGGTTTTAGGTAAGACCAGGTCGTCCCAAGAGATTGTAGAAAAGCCAAGTTAGCAATTGTGTCAAAGTATAGTCCCTAGATTGTCACTTATCCAAAGACTAGTAATTTAGATTGTTTATTAATATGATTAAAGGATATGTTTATTTAGGCTAAGAAACATGGAAGTAAACATGTAAATGACAAGCAAGCAATCATGAACAATATATATAAGCAAGAGATGACTGGTGATCATTCCTACAAATAACTTTCCAACATATTAAGAATCTCTTTCGACCTATAATTCTCAATATATCAAATGCATTAAGGATGGTTCATAACAGAAGTATACATAAGTCAATTTCCTCATCAAGTTCGTTAGAGATGAGATAAGGCATTAAACAAGATTATGAATGGGTTGATAAATGTTTTGTCGACCAATTTCTACAAGGTAAACACCAAGTTGCCATAGACAAACACCTTGAAATAATATCAAAGTAGTAGACCCTTTCGACCTACTTCTACCACAGAGATACATCAAACATTCAACAATGATCCAAACATCATCTCATCAACTAAACTTATGCATAGTATCAAATAGCAAGCGTACATATAATGTAAACAACCATATAACTACATCACCCAAATAAACATAAGAACGACTACTCCATTAATTCAGTAACAAAACACATATCATTCGACATAGATTTCATAAACTTCATAATATAATTCGTATAAAATGTAGAATTGTACCAAAGTGATTACAACAAAAGAACAATTAGTTTCCACAGAGAAAACTCGACTTGACTCCTTCTCCTAGCCTCTGTCACAGTACTTGGATCACGAATTCGACCTTGATATGGTGAACTTGGATTGAGTTCACCAATATCACCTTAATAACCCTTTGATACTTTTCTTACTTGTTACCCCTTTCTCTGGTTTCGTTCACTGCATTATATAAGCTCTTGTGACCTAGTTTAACTCCAGAGCTCAGTAAATGAGGACAAATGATCGGCCTCACAATGAATGCAAGTATTAACTCTTCTTTTGTAACTGACAAGCTAAGTGCGCCGTACTTCATAGAAAGTACGCCGTACTTCGTGTAGGTTCAATCTCATTTACCCGCCAAGCAAGTACGCCGCACACAGTCCTAAGACCGGCGTACTTGGGTCTTTTATATTTGTATTTCCATTCCAAGTCCTTCCTTTTATTGTTGTTGTTACTTTATCGTCCCTTAAGTAATATTCTTAACTTCCTTCTCTCGATCAATCCTGCAACCAGATTAGTACCAAATCTACACAAATAACATGATATTCTATATAATATAAGATATATAATATATAACCGATGGGATAAATATGTTATAATAAGAGCGTTATCAAACCGTCAGACATAAACTATAAATAGACCATCATAACATATGAATTTGTGGTGCAACCAAACCCTAAGGAGACGAATTCAAACGAAAAAGCAACACAAGACACACCCCAAACGAAGATCATAGAGCAGTAAGAAGGTCCTGCATGTGTATAATTAATTAAGTAGTTTTGTTTTATTGTATTAGTAAACTTTAATCCATCAGGATTGATGGGCTTGTGGCCACCATATTGCTCCCCTTAAAATTGCTTTCCCATCGATTAAAGGTTTATATGATGTTTTTTTGGTTCTTTTTATATGTGCTTTGATAACCTCTGTGTCTAGCTGTGTTTTGCTTAGGCTGCCATACCCCCTCCACGCCTACTTAACTAGTGTCTAGATAAGTGGGATAGGCATAAGTGATCATTAAGGGTTTACTCGCCTATACTTAAGATCCAATGAGACAGATAAGATTACGATACTCATCATATAAAACTAGCAATAAAACAAGTGACAAGCTACTTAACCATAGGACAGGCCTTCTATCTGTATCTATTATCTATCTGTGTACGTGTTTGCTATTCTCTGATTCGTTCTCATTAGTTTTACTTTTGTGTTAAATCTACCAAACTGTGCTAGTCTCTTAGACTAAACCCCCTTGCGTTAGATTAGGTTGTAAAACTAACTTAGAATATTAAAATACTGATTAGGTTAACTAGATATTACGTTTCACTCTTAGTGATCGACACTCTGCTTACCACTATCTACATACTTATCGGGTACACTGCTCGTTAGTGTGTGTGTTATAGGATAAGTCGGCAAAATATAAATTTAAAACTTGAATAAGCTAAAACACCTCTATACTACACGTGACACAACACGCATCAGTTACATATGCTTCACATGGACTTATGTGGCCCGATAAGAGTAGAAAGTATTAATGGGAAGTGCTATATTCTGGTTATAGTTGACGACTTCTTCAGATATACATGGGTGCATTTCCTTAGGTCTAAGAATAGAACTTTAGGTACTATTATAAAAGTTTTGAAGCGGATCCAAGTCAGTCTACAAGCTCCTGTCAGAGTTTTAAGAACGGATAATGGGACAGAGTTCACAAATCAAGTTTTGATGGCTTATTTTGAAGATGTTGGCATCACGCATCAAACGTCTATTGTCAGAACTCCACAGTAGAATGGGGTTGTTGAAAGATGTGGTAGAAGTTGCTCACATGATGGTGATATTCTTAAATGCTCCGTTATTCCTATTGGTTGATGATGTTGCAACCGCTTGTTTTACCCAAAACCATTCATTAATACACATCTGGTTCAACAAAACACCTTTTGATCTTGTCCACAAATGAAAACCAGATATCACATATCTACATGTGTTTGGTGCTCTCTGTTATCCGATGAATGATCATGAAGATCTTGGAAAGCTCAAGGCAAAAGATGACATTGGTGTATTCATTGGCTATGCTGCTAACTCACGGGCTTATCGATTTTATAACCGACGAATACAGAAGGTAATGTAGACCATGAATATTAAGTTTGATGAAATAATGGCAATGGCTTATGCACAACACAATTTAGAACCCGCACTTCAAGGACAAACTTCTTGACACATAAGTTCAGGACTCGTACTAAACCAGGCTTCATCAAGACCAACATTTGAAACACCAACAGAACGTGCGAGACTATGTATGATGATTTTTTGGGTGGACAACCAACCGATATATCTCTAACAACATCTAGTGCACCTGAACAAACACCAAAGATATCTACCATAGTTGAAGCAGATGCACCATCACCTACTGATCCATCTACATAATCTCCGTCTGAACCAATCACTAATACAAATGTTGATGAACAAACCCCACAACAAGAACAAGAAGACGCTGTGTTTGAGGATAACACGTTCATTAATCCATTTAGCACTCCGTCAACAGAATCAGTAGAATCTTCTTCAAGATATGTTGATCCGTTAAACCTGCACACCTTCTATCAACCGTGCCACATAAATATCAATGGACTAAAGTACATCCTTTGGAGAAAGTGATCGGACACCCCTCAAAACCAGTAACAACAAGACAAAAGCTTGCAACAGATGCTTAAATTTGCTTCTTATTGGTTTTCATGAGTAAAATGGAACCAAAGACTTTTAAAGAAGCAATAACTTACTCAAGCTAGATTAAAGCCATGCAAGAGGAAATTCACCAATTTGATTAACTTAAAGTATAGACATTAGTTGAAAGACCAATCAACAAAACCTTTTTTGGTCTTAAGTGGATCTTTAAAAACAAATTGGATGGATGAAGAACAAACATCATTAGAAACAAAGCTCATCTGGTTGCGAAAGGGTGTCAGAAAGAAGGAATTGACTTCGAAAAATCTTTTGCACCTATGGAGAGGATTGAAACAATCAGGATGTGTTT
Organism: Artemisia annua; assembly: GCA_014162995.1. Classification (NCBI taxonomy): domain Eukaryota; kingdom Viridiplantae; phylum Streptophyta; class Magnoliopsida; order Asterales; family Asteraceae; genus Artemisia; species Artemisia annua. The sequence continues at coordinate 63,744 of LBNU01036056.1, read as the reverse complement.
TACCTTATGTTGCACACAAGTCCTTCACTATATATTAGATGGAGGTGAAGCCTGCCATTCCAAATGGTGTTTTGAAAGAAGAAGTGTACGTGAGTCAACCTGAAGGTTTCATTGATATGGAGCATCCAAACTATGTTTACAAGCTAGACAAAACTCTTTACGGATTAAAGCAAGCTCCTCGCGCATGGTATGAAGCATTCTCGAATTTCTTGATCTCCAACAAGTTCACTAAAGGCGTCATTGATCCGACATTGTTCACATGAAACTACGGGGATGACATTCTGGTGGTACAAATTTATGTTGTTGACATTATTTTTTGTTCCACAAACCCTAAATTTTCAACAAAAATTGCAAAATTAATGAAGAGCCGCTTTGAAATGTTGATGACAGGGGAAATGTCATTTTTCCTTGGTTTACAAGTAAACCAATCCCCACATGGTATCTTCATAAATTAATCAAAATATGATTTAGAAATATTAAAGAAACATGAAATGGAAACTTGTGATCCCCTTGGTACTCCAATGGCGAAAAAGCTTAAACTTGATGTCAGATTTACTTGGGACGCCCGTAGATCAAAAGAATTATCAAAGTATGATCGAGTCCCTTATGTATCTGACATCGAGTCGACCGGAAATTGTATTTGCTACTTGATTATTTGCTCGTTACCAGGCAAGGCCTAGTAAGAAACACCTCAAGGAGGTTAAGCGTGTCTTTTGGTATTTATGAGGGACCATTAACATGGGACTTTGGTATCCGAAAGATACCGGTATTGAACTGACTGTTTCAGATGCTAATCATGCAGGTTGCCAAGATACACGAAAGAGTACATTAGGTGGCATACAATTTCTAGGATAAAACATCGTGAGCTAGTTATCAGAGAAGTAGGACTGCACTGCTATGTCGACCGCAAAGGCAAAATACGTGTCTCTATCCAGATGTTGTGCTCAAGTTCTATAGATGAGAACACAACTGACGGATTATTGTTTCTTCTTCGATAAAATTATAATTTATTGTGATTCGAAGAGTGCCATAGCCATTTCTTGCAACCAGCTCCAACACTCGCGAACAAAGCATATTGTTTTCCGGTACCATTTCATTAAAGAACATATAAAAAAAGGTACGATTGAGCTATATTTTGTCAAGACTAACTACCAATTGGCAGATTTGTTCACCAAATCCCTTCCAAAAGAAAGGTTTGATTATTTGGTGAAACGCCTTGCTATGAAATGCTTAACTCCTACGGAACTGGAAAGTCTTGCAATATCAACCTTCTTTGTAAATATTTATTGAAAAAACCCAAAATATTTTCCTTTTTCTTTTATAAAACCACAAAAACAAAACACAAATATATAAAACCAAACAAAACTACAAAAATATTTCCATGATACAAGATCAAAAAATTCAAAAATATTCTTCTTAAGAGACATGTCTCTTTTAAAAACTCAATAATGTGTTTAATTTTCTATAAATGTCAAAAAATGACACGGAAGAGTAAACATATTTTTGAGGGGAAGTTATCATATCTCAAAATGTTTTGTATTTCAAAACATGTTGTTTCTCTCAAATTTTAAATGGCTTATGCACACTTCCGTGTATAACCTGTGCCTTCAAGGAAAGGATAGTGTATGTTCCAGTGCACTTACCTTAATTAAAAGAAGAGAAATCTACTTGATTTTGAGAAAATTTTATTTAAAAGTTTTCAAAAAGATTTTAAAAAATCTGCTAAATTTTTTCTCAAGACGGTGGCTACGAAACCAATTTTCAAAGAAAGGACACTAGTGTTCAGTGCGCTAATCTTATGTGATAAGAAGATAAATCTTCTTAATTTTGAACAAAACATCTTTTCAATTTTTTTCATCAAATTGTTCAAAAATTTTCCAAGAAGTTTTTACTAGAACGTGATGTTTCCATTGTTTAGATCAAGTGCAACAACTACCAAGAGGATTTCAATTCATTACCATATTCCTTTTCGCATTCGATTTCCAACTGTTCCGTTGTTACACTTACTCCTTTTTTCGGCGTCTTCCATGTTGGTAACGACATCGTAGACACAGATTTGTTTGAACTTTAGTCAGATTAAAATTTTGAGGGACGAGATTGGAGAGTTGTGAGATTAGATGGGTGATGTGAGCGGGAAAGCAGGAAAAATACTTGTCAGGGACTTGGGGTAGAGTTATACTCTGTTTAGCATTTAATGAGGGTAGAAATTGGTGAAATTACCATAAAACCAGCCATGCCACATCATCTAACGACAAAATATAACTCTTGTTATCTGTAACGGGCCTCTAGGGACCAAATGGGTCATCGTTTGCCGAATTGGGGATGACGTAGGCCCAAAAAACCAAACGGGGGACCAACCGTGAGAACGAGGTAGAGTTCAGGGACCAACGATGTAATTCCCTAAAAATAATGAACCTTGCCTTTCCATTATTAACTTTGATAATTACCCATAAACATCATATTATCATTAAACCATAATATATAGAATACATTGCTTGGAGAATAAGATAAGTAGATGGGCTTAACTCATAACAATAATGAACCTATTAAATGTGCTAAATTATAATCAAACCAAATTGTTGCTTAACATTTTGGTTCTCTAGCTTCTTGTTAGAGTTTTTGTGTTCATAAAATTGTGCAGTTAAAAAAAAGTCATGTTAGTATTACCACTTCCAATAACACATGCCCATTAAAATGCTACTCAATTTTTTTTAACTATGATTTCTGACCTTCTGGCCGACTAATCCACGGGGTTAGAACCCGCCGCCATACAGACTCAAACCATGTAAAGCCCTCCTTTTTCAGGAGGTTGGTGTGGCCACTTAAGGTTGTTTGCACCTAGCCAGAATTAAACTTGAGACGTCACACATTTTAAAATGATAATCACAAGCTCTTTTGCCACTAGGCCACCCTGGTTAATGCTACTCAATTTATTATAGATAAATAGATTTAGAGCCCCTGTAAACGTGCAAGTTCTCTTTCTTTTCTAAAAGTGTTAACTTTGACATATTTTCAATAATATATTTAAAAAATATCTGGTGAGAATTAACATATAATACGCTTAGAACAAAGATTTTATTGATTGACAAAAAACGTAGATATTTAACATGTTAAACATTTGTTGATCACATAATTGGAATATATGTTAAAAAAAGTTTGTTCATCAAATCTTTTTTTATACTTTATCTTTTTATAAGATCCTTACGAGAGACACAAGATAAGTGTGCTTATGAAAGAATAAAAATTCAAATTTGATTATAATTATAACACGAATGTAACATTGTTTTGATATCTACTACTAGCATCTCTCTTACTCTTAGTATATATACGCCTCTATAATTTATACGTATACAAAGCTTTCATATTCGCACTTTTTTATACTAGAAAAATATCATAAACGAGCTATCTGTATTCTAAACTAAGGTTATATTTAATCGCAAACTCAAGATGGCAGACTTCTACATACCTTTTGAAATCCAAGCCGAAATCATGAAAAGGCTTCCAGTCAAATCACTGATTCGTTTCACATCCGTTTCACAATCATGGAAGTCTTTTATTCATAGCTCTAAGTTTATTCGCGATCACCAAGTCATGCGGTCGCAACATCATCTTCTCTTACATTGCATTGGATCCGATGCATTAAGTAACGTGATCAAGGTTAAATATGTGTCGATTGTGGACGATGATACGATCCCACGTCACAAGACTTGCATGAATAGTCCCACGTCAGTTAATCTACTCGACAATCCAAAATTAGTTGTTGGTAGCTCTGGAGGCTTGTTCTGTTTTTATAATTTTAGTGGAAACATAAATGTTTCTCGAACGACTATTGCTATTATTTGGAATCCAACAATTAAAAAATCAGTTGCTATTGATGTGCCTAATATGTTGCAAACAGGATCATATTACACTATTGTTGGCTTTGGGGTTTCTCCTCGTACTAGTGACCCTATGCTTGTCAAGATTACATTTCATACTAGGAAGCAGGTCGAATATCCCACTATTCCTAGTCAAGTTGAGGTTTTTACATTGAGCTTAGGATTTTGGAGAAGTCCACGTAGCAATCTGCCTCGTACATCAGTTATGTTCATGTCTAATCAGGTAGTTATTAATGAGTTTATTTATTGGCTTGCTTTTGATAGATCTTATGTGGATGGTCACTCTTATCGTCTGATTATGTCATTTAATATGATAAGTGAAGAATTTACCGAAGTATATCTCCCTGAGAGTTTAACAAGTAGCAAAGGTTATAAGTTTATATCTGAGCTAAGGGAGTCCCTTGTTGTGGTCGAGATCAATCCTGGGTCCAATGTAACTGTTTGGATTCTGCAGAATTGTGATCCAAAATCGTTTACGAAGCTATTTACCTTTAACACGCCAAATATATCAGTATTAGATACACTTGTATTTAGAAAGAGTGGTGAACTTATAATTGTGAAGAACAAATTTTCTAAAGAGGAGGAACTTTTTGTCTATGAACCCAACTCACAACAAGTTAATTATTTTTGGAGTTCTGGAGAATTATCTATCATCTACGCGGTTCCCTACACAGAAACACTACTTTTGCTTGATCATAAAGATAACGACAACATTTCAAAGAGTGGAGCAGATAAGAGACAAGGATTGGGTTGGGCACGCAAGGTATGGAGATCGATGAAAAGTTGCGTACACTGATGCTTCTGCTATTAACTTCTCTTATGATTGTGATTCTCACCTTTTCTTCCTGAACATCATGCACAATCATGCTGTTTGTCTAGTTACATAGGTTGGGCATCAATTTTGTTTTCCTGTTAATTTTTTGTTCAAGATGACCCATGAGGAGTGTAAAACACTACAACCTTGTAACTGTCTTTATAGGAATCATATTCTTTCATTTGGCAAGCTTTAATGCAGAGCTGTTTGTTTCTTACTTAAAACTTAAAAGATGTTACATTTTAACCTTTACGCCTACTTGCATAGCTGTCTTTTTATATGTCTTGTAGATTCTCTTTCGCAACTCGCTTCCTCTTGGAAGTTAAGAATTATTCTGTAATGAAAATCACATGCCATTGTTTCTCTAATGGAATCATATTGGGGTATGGTTGTTGAAACTAGCAATAGCAGTTAGCAGTAGTAAGTTAGCAGTAGTAGTTTAATTTATAAAAGTGTTTGGTAGAGTAGTTGTAGCTGTAATTCTAATGTGTAAAATGACATAATGCTAAATACTAAATGCTAAATGCTTATTCAAAGAGCATTGAGAAACTAGCATTTTTATAATTTTATAAATGCTCTCTACTTTCTTCCAAACGAGCTTTGTAATAATAATGCTAAATGCTAAATGCTAATTGCTCTAAAATGCTATCAAAAGCTTTCTGCCAAACACACCCTAAGGCAACATATGATCTCGTTAATGAAGCTTATAGTTCCAAACATAGGTCTTCCTGTAATTAGGATTGATATTTTGCTTACTACTAATCATTTGTTCCTTCCATGCCAAAAAAGATACTAACGTAACATGAGTATTTGACTATTGTGACTTGAATCGAGAATCAGTTTTTAATGCTTGGACAAATAATTTGTGCGTAAAATCTCGTTACAAGGGTCAAATAATCAGTCTCACAACCAATATTTGGACACTTCTCTTTTTAGGGTCAGTTCTCGGCTTCCTTCCTTAAGGTTAATAAATCTGTAAAATAATCTGAGTGTTCCAAATACTGCATAGTGAGAACCACTTTGAGATATTTTTGACCTCAGTAGATTTAAACATCACATTCACTTCATCTAATTTAGTTTTACAGCTTAAAATCTTTCATGCAAACAAATTTTTGATACAGAAAGACATTCAAAGATTTCTAGAGATCTACTAGTTTGGTCAGCACCACTTCATGCTTTCTTGATTTTGCTTTCGATTTTCTGAATAGAATGTTTTAGCTCTTTCTGAATATTCACTCGCGAAGGTGACATGACAATGTCATGCCAAACCGAGCCACTTCCATAAATGGGATTTGGGTTATTATAAAGTTCATATATCGAGTCTGCTTTCTCAATCAAACTTTCTACCAACTTTAAGCTCGATATCTCATCTGGATCAACCAACAATGTCTTCTCTTTTTCTTTCCATCCTATCAACTTTATACACATTTCTTTCACATATTATTACCAAAAAGATATAGCAATTAATAAAATTGTGAGAAAAATAAAATAGATATACCTTTGGTGGTCCATCAAGATCATTGGTTAGATATAGTCTCGCACCGTCTACTAAGTTGCAATATGTCATAAATGCCATGGCAAATCGTTTGTGTGATGTTAACTGTGACCTCACCCTCACTGCCCTTCTACATATGATTGCTCTCCTGTTAACAATTAACCAAACTCAATCAATTCAATGACATAGTCAGGTTTCTAACAAGTCAAAATGGATGACTTCTTGCAAGTGTTGAAATGGTCGGGTTGGGTTGCCAGTTACCAACTCGCCCATTTTGCCTCCTTTTCTTTATGTCTTTCTAAAAATATATTTTAAACACATAAAAGTATTTTCCGGCTATATAATTACCTTATGCCTCTTATAACAGCTAAATAAGGATCACAAACAACCCCGCATAACTCTATCCTGTATGGTCTTCTTCTAGTATGGCCATCTAATGGTTCACTTTCTTCATCAAGTTGCTCCCAATAGTTTTCAGTAACACTTCCGTCATCGTGCCTTTTGTATCCAGGTCCCATACGATAACGCTTACGGTGGACATTTCTTGCCATTGTTATTGTTTGGACAACAAATGGGACCCACGACAGAGTTCCGTCCATAATCACATCTCTCCCCTCGTTCAGTGCTGTTACAAGCAGGGACGATGCTGCATCTGTAGACGATTGATGCACCTGTGAATCAAATTGTTTGTGTTAACTCACATAATATGTGTTATTAGGAATAAACGTGAGGCTTCTTACATTTATATCATGCTAAAGGATATATATTTGTGTGTGTTAGAAGATGTACCAGTTCAGCTGTTTGAAGCATGTCATGATGGCCTCTGGAGCTAAGAGCTCGGTAAATAACATCAGACTCTTTGAACGCATCCGCTTCTATTACAACTGCGTTTGCCGATGCTCCTGCCCAAAATGGTCTGCGTCCATTCAACCCAATTACTTATGCACAGGTCAGTTTTTGTTATATCTCGAATTTGTCAAATTATTTTTTAAGCTAAAAGAGGGTCGAATAATTTAAATACTTTGGAAGTCACCCATCATATCCACCTAAAGTGTCATATTCAAAGATCATATTTGTAATAACATAGGTTTTTAAAATACATATTTACAGTGATGGACAAAAAGGTGTTTGTGGGTCAACCCACCCCAACGACTTGTATCGCGTACTAAAAATGACCTGTTTTGTTTTGAAACAGCTCTGACTCATTGCACACCTCGCAATTCTGCCTATAATGTGATGCAGCGACAAAAAAGATGACTCTTTTATATAAGCACTTGTAGTTTAGAATGTTTTGAAGAAAAAACGTTGCTATCGTTTTAACATTATGAGGCAAGTAATTGGTATATAATCTTCATGACGTACTCTTTAAGAATGTCTTTCAGAGCTGTGCTCTTTCCAGCTCCCATGCCACCACCCATGAAGAGAAGAACAGGACTTCTATCTTTGTGGGCCATCGGAACCATAACGTTAGTACATTGTGATTCGTCTGCAGATACAAGGCCTATTGCTTTCATTTCCTCAACCAAAGTTGTAAACACTCTTGCCACTTTCAGGTTCTTCGTCACCCTCTCAAATCTTTGTTCCCTGTCTCATTACAAATGTACACAACATGAACGTTTTATTAATATTGATCATTGTAAAGCTTTAACATTATAATGGAATGATCCCATAATACGGCTCATAGTTCGTTCTAGCACACGTCATTTGCAAGTACCTCATAAGTTACCACCTCACATCTATGAACATCATAACTAAGCTTTGCATTGTTAATGCGACATTTAGGACGGTTTATAGTATTATACAATTATATATCATATTCTTTGAATGTATTTTCGCAGTATCTTTACTCGTATCACAACCACCATAAGTCCATAACGTACCTAGTGGCTTGCATGACTATGTCCTTGAGCTTCTTTTTCGGCTCTTGAGCTTCCAAACCAGCCAGTACCTGAAATCGTAAACCAAAAAATTATATGTATCAGATCCATATATACCATATAGATTCATATTCAAATAGATCTACCAAGAAATACCTGACTGATAATGAAAGGAGCGTTGCTCCAATGAAACGCAAAGTAACTCAAAATACATCTCTCAAATTCCTCCACCAATTTTATAAACAACGAATCCGCTTCTGTCTCTTCAGCAAAAAACATATACATCTCTTCCTCACACCCTTCCGCTTTCACCATATATTCAGCAGCAAATCTAATCAAGTGCGGACACTCCTTACTGTTAGAGAATCCAATTTGTCTAGCTGCATGAACACACGCATTTTACACACTATGTTTTACGTATAAAAACATAACTAATGATCTAGATAAATTTTTTTGATCTTACCAACATACTGAGGGAATCTCTCGAGTTTCAAAGGTTGGCCCGTGTCTGAAAGACGTATACGAGGAATGATTTGATATCTTTTTCTCTTGAAGCCAAAGTGCATGGTGGCAGCAATCACTAAGCCAATGGAAGACGCAACAATGATTTGTTTGTACGTTGGCTTTTCGCCGCTAGAATCATCAGTATCTGCAAAGAGAACATTTTTCATTTGATACTTCGCGAAAAATGAAATTTATTTGTGTAACATTATTACCTTCTGCCATGACTTGAGGTCACCTTAGTTTTTAAGTTTTTGAGATGAATATTTGAATATGCAGAAGAAGGTGACGATGGTTTGTTTTGGACATGTTGAGATCTGAAAAATGTTGTAAAGAAAGAATTAATCAAATGTGTAGCGAGAGAGATGGAGGGGGGGAGTGGAATAGAAGTTTATTAGGAGCTTTGTAAGAATGTGTATTTATATGATGTGGGAATAAATTAAAATACTATTTAATTATATGTTTTATAATCACTACTTCAAATCATCCATAAGGTTGTTTATAAATAGGTTTATAACATAATGAAGAGGTTTATAAAGCTTTTAAAGTTTATGTATAGTGAAAATAGGTTTATACAACCAAAAGATTTAAGAATTAATGACATTGATCAATTATAAACCTTTTATATAGTGGATGCCCTAAAAGAGTATGATGCAAAACTTACCTAATTCAATTTATAGTCATTGCGAGAAAAAGGTTCATAAGTTAGAAACAAAAATAAGGGTTCAAGGAGTATGATTACAAGGAACCTAGTCATGAAATACTCTTTATACATAAATTTTGAAGTATTATTAATAGAGTAAATTGCAAAAATTGTCCTTGTTGTTTGGCGAAATCGCTAATATAGTCGAAAAAAGCTTCCCAACAATCTATTTGTCTTAAGCCGGGCTCGAGCTGGTCCGGTCCATAGTCACCTGTCAGGTGCATGTACAAGCACCTTTAATTAGGTTTTAGTCCCTGCGCCAAAGTGAAATGACAAAATAACCCTCCTATTCTTTCTTTATTACTTAATTTTTGTAATGTTGGCTAAAACACTTTCTGAAATCATTATAAAAAATATTCTATAATGTTGAGTTTTCAGGATGTGTTTGTTGGTTTTGTATCTATTGTAAAGATCCTATTTGGTAGCTTTTTGACTTTGAGATATTATAACTTGGCGAGTTACGATTTAATAAGTTTGCGGTTGTCAATGTATGTTAGATTAATCGTTTGTGTCGTGTTTAAATTTGTTTCACCAAACTTATAGAGTTTTACAAGCCTTAGGATCATTTCAGCTCTACATTTCACTAGCTCTTCAAACTCAAATACAATAGCCCCAAAACATGAATTATAATGATAGTACCATAACATAACTATTACTTTGGACGATATATAAACTTTAGCGAAGAACCAATTTAGTCCCGAGGTAAGGAGTAACCAATTACACCACACTATTTTATGAGGTCTTTTTTTATTCTTGCTCGAGCCAGATGATTAAAAATTATCATGTCCGGTTTATCATCAATAGACCTCAGATTTGTATCTTTCCATCAAGTGATTCATGTCATGTTTTTGAAAATATATATTTCCATCACCTGCCTACTTACACTTGTTGGAGGTCTCATCGGAAGCAGTCTCCTTACTCTCGGGTCTATCCTGAGACAAGGGTAGGATCTGTCTATCATTCTACCTCTCCTATACCCTGCCCCGACCGGATTGGGTATGTTGTTGTTTTTGTTGAGATTGTATAAGAAATATGTTCATATATACTGGATCTGGGCCTTTACAAGCCCATTATCATCCCAACAAAATACCCAAACTTAATCTAGAACCTTGTCTCAAAAGGGAAAGAAATGTTTCATTTCATCACTACAATACAATTTCCTCCATTTGTTTGGTACTTAACAAACAAACACCATAACAACACGTCATGTCGCCACCCTTTTCCCATCGGTACGACGGCCATTTTGGAGCCTTCTGCCATTTCAGACAATTGCCAAAAAGGAAATGTTATGGATGTGCAGAGACACCTGAGGCGCACGTGTTCAAGGTGGAGGCAAAGGAAACTAATCAAGTGGATGTTTACCCTACTGACCAGGTCGAAGGATTCAAATAACAGTTACTTTGAAGAAAGAGGAGAATGCTCATGTAATGGAGCCCACTCAGCGGTATATTTATATGCCTGAGTTGCCCCAAAATGAGAATGCGATGGTGTTCGATATGGCGTTTGAGAATGGTGTGCTCAGTGTCATTTTTCCAAAAGTTGATATTTATTATCATCTTATTAGGTATTATGTTGTTGTTGTTGTTTATGCTAGCTTTTTAGTTATGGTGCATGTCTAATCGCTATTACTTTCCTTCTTAATGTTTGTCTTCATTTTAGGGTTTTAGTATTTTTTTGAACAAAATTTTAGGGTTTTAGTTATTAGGGGTTTTTTTTGTAACAATATGAGATCGATAGGATCTTAGATCTATACATCCCAATTTTGTCATTAATGGTTGTCATTTTAATTAGTTGCTATATGCACAATCGTCATTGCTATAGTCGAAACATTTCAAGCTTGACCAAATTGTTTATGGGTAGCGCTTTAAGATGTTTGGACACCTTTACTCTGAATACCACCCATAGTTTTGACAATTCATATGGAGAATCTAACTTTTTTGGGCCACGTTTCAGTTGTTTGTGGAATCGGTAAGGTAGATTATTATTCCTTAAATAAGTTCTCTATTGGTTACATGTGTTTGTAGTGATGTTATTCTCAATCTCACTTCGAATATGGTAAATTGTCCCCACATGTACAATTTTTTTTAACGATAGTTTATCTTGATATTGAATGCATATTCATTTAACCGTCTAATCAAAATTGGCCCGGATATGGAGGGATTAAAATTCATATGGTTATCCTTTGTCAGAGTGAACATTTTTAAGGCATGGCTCAACTACATGACTTCCCATATAGAGGATACAACCACAAGTGGAAAAGTGCAAGGTCAAGGCAATTGTGTCATCTTAATACAAAGATGTAGAGATTAATGTAAAGAATAGCCATGCTTTGCTCAACCCACGCTCCACTTACGTGTATCACGTATGCACGCTGTTGTTTTCTTATTAAAGCGGTCAAATGAGCAAAATTTAAGATTAACATAGAAACACAAGGCTAAAGGATTCATTTCACAAGCATCGGTGAAATTTTAATTTTACGAAATATCAATTCACTTGTTAGTAAGAAGATTATTTTCTAATTATGTATTATGTTAACTAAATAACACATTTATAACGAGAACTTAGCAAAAAATTGAACAAAAAGTATTTCATGTCAACTTAACCCAATCCATTTGAGCCTGTAGCAAAATTTACAGATTTAACCCAACCATATCCATCCATTTGAGTCTATAGCAACAAGTACAAATTGAACCCACCCATATATCTTCTCTACTTCGAACCCACTTACGGACCAAGTGCAACCACCCTTCTTGCACAGGCTTGAGTTAACAAACAACGAGCCAAACACGTACCATTTGATTGGCAACATATAACACCCAGAATACAACACGACCTAAAGGAAGAATACACTTTAAGTAAACTCATCTAACAACCAACCGATTGTAGATGACCTAAAAGGAGCCCATTGGAAAGTCCAAGTAAGTTGTTTGGCTTCATGTGCAAGAATAATCCTCAATAATTATCAGCCTGCAACAACAAAAAAAATAAAACATTAGTTATTACATTGTTAAGGTAGTGACTGCAGAATCAACAAACCTAAGCTTGATAAGATATTAACAGCAGGAGCTGACATTTCATAAAAAATGTAGTGTGCATATTTAAAATTCTCAAGTGTAGCTACATATCTAAGAATCACAATCCCATTTCCCATTAACTAAATTGTCACACCAATACTCTAGAAATCTCAATTGAAAGAAACTAACACAACCAGAAGCGTTAAAAAAGAAGCTAAATATTTTGCACCATCATTTGCTATATACTACGTGCCTTAAATGTCGTTTGAACAAAGGCACACCAGAAGCTTTTTTCAGTTATTAAAAAAAAATGAAGTCCACGTATTGCTACCACTTGCAAAGATCTTTATGCCGATATTCAATATAACTATTGGGTTAATCCCAATCCAACACGAAACTCAACCAGGGCAAAGTCAAACGCAGGAATAAATGCCAAATAGCAGTTACAAAAAACAGTTACAACATCAAAGGACACACCTGTTGTTTCTAACGAACCAACACAACCTTTTCTTGTACCTTTTCGTTTCATATAAATAGACTAGAACATGTAACAAAGATATTGATGACAGTTTTATATATTTAAGTTATAGCAAAGATTATATCGATTTATACTTGTGTATTTGGTATATTGTGAAAATGTTAGACCATAGATCCACGTTTGAGGCCAACAATTGGTATCAGAGCGGTTTGGATTCAACTAACCAAAATCATCATATACCAAAGTTCTAAAATTCTGTTTTGAATCGAAAAATAAAAACCCAGGTCTCGGTATATTTTTTTCTGCAAAAACCTTATACGAACAACAATAATCAAAAATTTCATTTTATTGTGGTCACAACAGATACCAATCTTTTCTAGTCGCCTCATAATTACTTACCGGCATCTAGAAAAAAAGGCACCTCTAATTCTTGCAAAAGAATCCGATCAATAATTATACCGAAAGCAAATACAAGACCCAGGGATAGGTATTTCTTCAAATATAGTAATATACGAAATATGATGACGTGGGATTGCGACCACGCAACAGGTTTTACCTCTCAAGGGATCTTGAGAAGCTTGCAATCCCACCAGGCAGTGTACCTGGTCGGTGTAGTATAGTGTAGTGGTAAGTACGGGGGATTGATCGTTCTCTCATAGGGAATAGTGTTCGTTAGGTTAGAAAAACTACTCTAAAAGGTCTAAGGGTGAAGGAAGATTATTTTTGTATTTTTATATTTTTATGAAAGCAAGTAAAATCTCGGGTTTTGGAGGAGTGGGCGGAATTAGTTGCTAGTCAACTAACCCAAAAACTACAATTGCAATTAAAAATAAAATAACTAAACTATTGTGGTTGTGAAAACTTATATGGAGACAAATGTGTTTACTTAGACTTCCTTACTCCCTAACTATCTTTTACCGGTTAATTGGTGTATGTATTACTTGCGTGGATGACGGGTGTATTCCTTAACAATTCATGGGGTGGCATACATATCTCCCCAATTCTATGAGCTCTTATCTCCTCCTACAACTATGCGTACACATAATCATAGGGATTGTAAACAGTGGCTCATGCGTTAAATACTACCTTAATAACCTAGTATGCCTTAGTTACATGTTTCTTAAGACGTTCAAGCATGTTACCATATAGGAGTATTGCCAGTTTTCTTAAGCCTAACATTGATGAAACATTCATCCCAACAAAGTAATAACACACCAATCAACCAATAATTAATAGTTAGGTTTCATTAGATCTAAGCAAACACAAGAAAAATCTAGCCTAGCATGTTAATTGAAAGACAAGCATAAGATATAATTAACCAACACATAGACATATTGATTAATTTAAGTGAGGACTTATCTTTAATTGAACATGAAGGATTCAAGGGTGAAAAACCCTTGAAAATACAGCCAAATTCGTCTTTAGGGTTTTTCCCAAACTTGTACCAAAAGTTCCACACTAATGAATGAAAAATAGAAAAATATATATAGATTTTACATTCTGACGGCGTCAGGTTATGGGTTCTGACGCCGTCAGCTCGCCGTCATTAGGGTTCTCGGATGGCCTAGATTTACTTCTGACGCCGTCACTCTTTATTTTGCTCTGGGCCGTCACTCTTTAAGTTAACACCTGACGGCCTACTTTCTCTAACACCTGACGCCGTCAGGTGTAAACATCTTGTTTTCTTCATAGGGCGTCTAGTGTAATCTGATTTTACTCCTTTGTCAACGTTGGCTGACGGCGTCACCTTGTGACTCTGACGCCGTCAGGTAGGAAATCCAGCTTCTTTTGAGACTTTGTCGTTTTCTTCACTTTTATGCTCCAAAAACGTCCAAATTAGCATGTTTTCCAGAATTCTTCTCAAAAGTACCTAAAATGACAAAAGGAACGATTTAGGGCAATATTTGATCATATTTACTCGAATTAGGGCTTAAATGACCCCTTAAAACGGGTACACTTTTCGTCTCATCAAAATACCAAATCAATTCAGAAACAAAAAAAAAACCATATACCATTCGGATTAACACAAAGTCATCAAAAGGGGCAATCTTATTGATTCAAAACAAGGAAAAAACACACATGTTTCTTGAAGAATCGAATCAAGCACCCTTATTTTTGAATCACCACTTGTTTCAAAGATAGAAACACGGCAGAAGAATCCCAAGAGGATCAACCAGTGTTCAAAGAAGAACCAAACCGTGAAGAGATTGGTGAACCAAAGCCAAATCAATCGGCGATCAACCATCAGAAGAAACCAACAAGCAGTTTCAAGTCTCAATCAACAAAGAGACGTTTTTTATCTCTCACAAGAGATACACAGAACAAAGAGAGGCGCTTTTAAGCGTTAGGGCAAAGTGAACCAACAACAATACGGGCTACGGGTTATTAACAACCCCCCCCCAGGTTCCAATATTTACAACAAACCACCCTCTATTTTATACTTTTGATATATAGTATATTAGATTTATTAATATATTGTAGTCTTTTAGATAAGTTACTATTTTTATAAACTTAGTATCTTATCATTAGAATATAATAACCTAGTATTTTTACGCTGCTTATTATAATTAGGAATAACTTTTAAGGAGTAATTAACCTTAGGTTTATTTCACTTTTAATATATAATCTCCGAGGATAGTTTTTTTTTAATTAAGACTAATCCTATAGAGTTTTGATTGTCATTTAGACACAAAACATTAGAAGCGCGCCAGATTTTTTTTAACACACCCCGTGTTAGATTTTAGGAGATTATTTTTGTCAAATCCTAGAGATATGACGAAGGAAGGTGATAGTGGAAAGAAGGAAGTTAGTATAACCAATACTACACCTCAATTCCAATGCCCGATATTGAGACCCACGAATTAATCTTTATGGGCAATTCGAATGCAAATCATTTTAGAGGCAAATGGGTTATGGGAAACAATTGAGTCAACAAATACAACTCAACCCGATAAGAAAAAGGAGAAAACTGCTATTGCATACCTTTACCGATCCTTACCCGAAGATCAATTGCTTCAAATAACAAAGCACAAAACCCCGAAAGCCATATGGGATGCTTTAAGAACTAGAAACTTAGGCGAAGAGAGAGTTCAACAAGCCAGACTACAAACACTCAAATCTGATTTTGAGTTGCTACATATGAAGGAAGATGAAACAATCGACACCTTTACTGGAAAACTCACAACTCTTGTAAATAAAGTCGCTAGTCTAGGACATACAATAGAAGATCAAACCTTAGTTACGAAATTACTAAATGTTGTACCTGATAGGTATCTGCAAATAGTTGCATATATAGAACAATATTCCGACCTAAGCACAATGATAATGGAAGAAGCAATAGGGAGACTTAAGACTTATGAAGAAATGATTAAGTTTAAGAAAGGAAAACAAGAGAACAATCAAGAAAAATTGATGTTCACACGACATGAAGGTAGAGGAAAACATTTTAAAGGACGTGGTAGTGGAAAACATAAATTTTCACAAGATAGAAACCACGATAAATTTAAAGGAGAAAGAAAAGAAGGAGAAACATCTCAAAACAACTTGAAAAGATCAAACTATGATCTTAGCAAAGTTACATGTTACAAATGTAACAAAAAGGGACACCTTGCAAACAAGTGTTTTTCAAAACCAAACACTAATATGCAATCTAATCTTGTGGAGGAAGACTTAGAACCAACCTTATTAATGGCAATATTAAAAGACCCACTTGTAACAGAAGTTGAAGATCAAAATGTCTCTCTACACGAAGAAGATGTAGAACCTAAAGAGACAAATATGGATAGTCTATGGTATTTAGACAATGGAGCTAGCAACCATATGACTGGAGTAACAGAACATTTTAAGGACTAGATGAGAAAGTTAGTGGAAAAGTGAAATTCAGAGATGGATCACACATAGAGATCAAAGGCAAAGGTTCAATTCTAATAGAATGTAATGACAAGAAACAAAGCATTATTTCACACGTATATTACATTCCAAGTCTGAAAAGCAATTTATTGAGCCTTGGACAATTCACCGAAATTGGTTGTAAAGTTGTAATGGAAGACAATGAATTACGACTTTATGACATGGACGACAAAACCTTCATGAAAGTTACTAGACAAAGAAACCGTCTATATAAAGCAAGTCTAAGGATAGGCACACCTGTTTGCTTACTAGCAAACTTAAAAGATAACACTTGGTTATGGCACGCAAGACTAGGACATCTCAACTTTGAATCACTAAAATCTATGGCTCAAAGGGAGTTAGTTCAAGGAATACCCGCCATTAAACATACAACACAAGTCTGTAACGTTTGTTTAGTTGGTAAACATAGTAGAGCACCATTTCCAAAGAAAGCTAAAACTAGATCTACATCACCATTAGATTTAGTATATGGAGATTTATGTGGACCAATCACACCACCAACACCATCTGGAAAGAAATACATATTCTTGCTAGCAGATGATTACTCAAGATATATGTGGGCATATTTCCTAGAAACGAAAGATCAAGCATTTGATACTTTCAAAGAATACAAGAACACGATAGAAAAGGAGTTAAGGACAACATTAAAAATGTTCAGAACTGATCGTGGTGGAGAATTCACATCAAATGAATTCACACAATATTGCAAAGAAAATGGCATAACACGACAACTTACCGCTCCTTACTCACCACAACAAAATGGAGTAGTTGAACGAAGAAATAGGACAATCATGTCTACCACAAGATGTATGATGAAAGCAACTAACAT